>JAOSBK010069065.1:0-14951 GCA_027568895.1 Erythroxylum shatona
AACATTACCCAAATAAAACATTAAACACAACTTACTACATTCACTACCCAATCTTGTATATCATTCAAATTCATGAACCCTCAGTTTTCTTTTTCTTTGCACAAGGATAAATCACCACCAATTCCTCATTTAATTTCATTTAATAATTCTAATTTTCAAGAAAAGTTCGGGGTCCAACAATATGAATTTGGGTTATGTATGGATAATCAAATTTTTGTTATTGTTTGGTTATTTGTGTTTGAACTCATTGGGTATTATGAAAAGATTATTTTAGTGCGTTCATTAAATCATTTATTTACAAACCTATTGCTAGAATTTCGATATAATATGTAATTGTTATGTTGAAATTCATGTTTAGCGACTAATGATTCATAATCATTAAGGATAACATAACCTAGGTTAAATGACGCATCGTATGTGGTTGTTGCCTTGATTAATCGATTTTCCTAATTCATAATGCTTCTGCCTAATTAAATCTAGAGATCGTATCCTAAGTTATTCGGTAGTTAGGTTCAACTAACGATCGTATCTTAATTTAACAAAATCTAAGGAAAAACTCAGGTTAATTATTAACCCACGATTAATAATTGCTAGGAGAGGTTTAAGAACAACAAATCAATAAAATATGCTTAATTAGGGTGTAGGTTGAGATTGAAACAAAAAATTGGGTCACTACTGAATTCCCCACTTTTATCATTTTTTGCTTGTTTTCTTTAATTTAGTTTCATTTCAACAACTTACACACACTCTCTGTAGGATCGACCTAGACTCACCATTGCTAAAGTAGTAGTTTAGTTATTTTATTTGACTAGCATTACGACGCGCTGTCACTTAACCTAGTAGGCATATATCCAATGGTCTACTGGTGTTGGACCCCATTTTCGAAACCCAACATCGAACATAGGATCATGAGGCTTGAGCTGAAGGGAGTTGAAAAATTAGAAGAAAAATCCCTTGGAAGCAAAGAAGGACCGCCGTGGCGAACAGATATTTTATCGCGGTGAACATATGGGGAAAATACCCTGGACCCTTCGGGGCGGTGAACTTGAAATTTTATCTTCGCCGCAGCGAACTCACCACGCCATTGAAAATAAAAAGCCTCAAGTTAATTACGTCGTGGCAAACTCTTGGCTTCACCACGGCGAAAACCCTTCAAACTGAACCCACAACCCAACAATCAACATACCTCATTTAATGTAACTTAAACTTTTTCAACTACTCAACCCCTAACATTAACTCTACTAAATGTAACCATAAAGTTCCCAAAAACCATCCTCAAATCAACCCAAAACAAAATGAACTTATACATGAACACATGCAATTCCCAAAATCCAAATACTTTGCAAAAATATGAAAATTCATAGACAAATCCAAACATATATTTCATAAATATCAAAAGTGAGAGTTTTACAAAGCTTTAATGGACATTTCAAGCCACATTACAACATAAACTAAAATACATCATTTGTAAAAGTAGAATTTCTCAAAATGCAACTAAAGCCTTGCTTTATAAAAACTAGCTTAAAAATCCAAAAATCTGACAAAAAAGGAGTGATGCCTTGACTCGCTTAACTACTCAATCGCTTGCTCTTCACTTGAAGATGAGATGGATAGGGGGGTGAGCTTAACGCTCATGGGTAACAGATTTATAATCGAGAAAACAAGCAAAAACCATTTTCAAAAACTCATTGACATTATGCATTTTCGAAACCAAAGTAATTTCGCATGAAAATCACCAATCATTTATTTCTCAAAATTCTCAATTTATGAAACAATTCATGAGCAATATTAAATCATGTATACATCAAACTTGTTAACAGATCATAGCATGTAAACACATCAGAATGGTTTGGGTAGATCCTTAAACATGACGCACTATACAGTTCCATACTACACAGTTCCACATAATGGTCCTGTGTAGTTGTAAACTTGAGGGAGTCAATGAGGAGCTCCGTGCCACTAGCGGGCAGGCGGAAGAAACCTTAACTTGGTCAACGTGCACGTGACGATTCTTGAGGGACTACCACAAATCCACATAACACATATATTTCAAAATCTTGTAAACTTGTTGCCCAAAATAGCACAATTTCTTGAAAACTTGCTTTTCATTTACTTGATACATTTTGGAAACCATTTTTGAAAACATGATCTCATAAACTTGCATCTTTTCAAAGAGAAGCATTTTCAAATTCTTTTTATAGATTATCAATACAATTCGTGTAGCAAATACATAACAATTTCACAATGCAATCAAGAAGCAAATAAATGCAACATCTATGATGCAATTAAAACCATTAAGCTTCTTTGATTCAAAGAAAACAATGAGTGGCTTATTTACTCTATTATAAATATGTACCCACCTTGAGTTCCTTGCTTATAAACTTGCTTAGGAAGGTCTTTCCTCTTGCTCCTCTTGCCTCTCTTGCCCCACTTGATTTCCTTAAACAATAACCAAAATTCCATTCAATTTGGTTTAGAAATCGGAAAGTCATACCTCAACAATTTAGACTATTTCTAAAGTTGAAACTGACAAATCTATGCTTAATTTCCATCTAAAAATTGAGATTCTTAGAAACTGAATTTAGACTTGATTCCTCCTACCATTTGTAGCCCTATGTCTCTAGTTTACACCAAATCAAAAATGATCTTATTTGGACATCTACAAAAAAAGTTATGACTAAAATACCAAAACATGTCTGTATAGGAAAAATGGGTTTCGCCACGGCGAAGTCAGGGTTTCGCTGCGGTGAAAGTCTTCAGATACCCACACTGACGACCCATTTTGTTACGTTTTCCATCCTTTCACTTCCCCCCTTTCATATACAACCCATATTAACACAAACCTATCTTTTCTACTTCATTTCAAGCTCATTTCAACCTAATATCATTCACAAACTAATTCATAATCTACTTTTGATCATTAACTAAATAATAAAACATTAACTCATACCATTCATCAACTTCCTACCCACATTCAACCATGTTTTCACTTCTATCTAGCCCTAACTATGCTTCATCCAACAATCAAGAAAGGTTAATGCTTATACTTACTTGTTTTACCTCAAAGTCTTCAAGTTCTTCAAGATTTCCCAAAACCCTAGCTTTTTCTCTTTTTCTATTCTTCTTCCTTTCTTCCACTCATGACATTCTCCTCTGAAACAAGCCAACAATTACTTCTTCTTCTAATTTATACTCTTAATAATCATACAAATGTCCATCTTGCCCTCCAATATAAGCCTTAGCCTTCTAACCTTAAGTGATCTTCCAATTTTGCCCGTATACATTCTTACTTCTTCAATTTAACTTACACCATACTATACTCTAACTTAATCTTAATTTCTCTATTTAATACTTCTAATTCCATCAGTCTAAGCAATAAATCCTCCAATCATTGACATGCTAATTAAACTCCAAACAAAATAATTTATCTAGCAAGACCATAAAATTTAATCAATTCATGCTTAATAAAATAAAAAATTTTGGGACCCAACAGTTTCTATAATGATTATGGGCCATTATTTTAGCCCAAGTGTCTCCGAAACTTCTTCGTTCTTCGATGTTGACCCTAAAACACTAACAAATACATTAAAGTACCTAAAAAACATAATAATTAAGCTCAAATACTTGTACTAACCCATAAAACACTTAAAAAAGATAAATAATTAACAAACTAACACAAATCTATCCTAAACACATACTAAGCGATTGAATTAATATTTAAATACATATCAAACTAATCCCTAAAACATGATTCAATTCATATTTATCAAGTGTAAGATAAAAATTGATTTTGCTAAGCTAACACCTTAGATTTTGTCCTTTCAATGATAGGTAAGCAATGTGCACACTTTGGCTTAGAAGTAGTAATAGGAATGCCTAAATAACTGAAAGCTAATGTACGAATTCTCAAACCTGTAAGATCACTAATGGCAAAAAAGTTTCTCACATCTGTAGAGTGGTATATGTGACTTTTATCTGGATTTAATTTAAGCCTAGACCATTGTGTAAAGAAATCTAGTATATGCATCAACATTGTGATTGAATGAGTGTCATTACAACATAGTAAGATCAAATCATCATATACATTAGGTGAGTAAGGTTTACCACTCTGCATCGATAATGAAATTTGAAACCTCCATTGTAGCTGATGGGTTTATTTAATAGCCTAAAGTCCTTCCATAGCAAGGGTAAACAGATAAGGGGATAAAAGGTCCTTTTGTGTGAGTCCTTTAGCTGTTTTGAACCGCTTCAAAGGAACACCATTCACTAAGACACTAAAAGTTGGAGACTGGATATATGCTATAATCCACGTTCTAAACTGTTGCAGTAGATGTAAGGCTTCTAGGCAAAACTAAATATATTCCCAGCAAAGAGTATCAAAGGCTTTAAAAAAGTTGATCTTTAATAAGAAATCATTGATCTTATTACTAGAATTATAATCCTTAACCAAGTCCTGAATTCATAAAACATCATTACTAATGGAATGATTCGAGAGACAAGCACTTTGTGTACTATTAACTATGTTTGAAATAACTCAATTTGAGTTGATCAAGAAGTATCTTAGATATCACCTTGTAAATTGTATTACAACAAAATATAGGATGGAAGTCACTCATGCAGCATGGATTCGCTTTCTTTGGGACTAGACATATATGTGTACCATTGATTTTTTGGAGCATTCTTGAAGACTAAAAACATTCCAGAATAACTGCTGTAAATAGTGAACCTGTGGTATCCCAAGTAGTTTGGAAAAACATGGCAGTAAAGCCATATAGACCAGGTGACTTGGAGGGATGCAAGCTAAAGGGAGTTTTCTTCATATCATATGCAGTGATGGGTGAGACCAAAAACTCTATTATTCTTTGATCCAACTGACAATCCAATAACAACTGAAGCTTAAAACTTGGAGAAAAGGATGAAGTTGTACCCATTAATTCAAGGAAATAGTGTTTGGCTATTTCCATAAGTGAGTTCAGTTTAACATGCTCTTGCCCCCCATGATCTTGTAATATAGATATCTTGTTGATAGTGCTTCTCACAAGTAAGGAAGAATGAAAAAATTGAGTGTTGGGATCCCCTTCCTTCAACCAGATAAGCCTCACCTTCCATCTCATCACTGATTTTTGAAACTAAAGAGCCTTCTGGTACTAATAAGAGAAGTTCTTTCTACCTACTTGAATGTTGTTTTTTGTGGAGACATATAACAGTTATCTTAAGCCTGTCTAATCTTCTCCTTAAGAATGTATACATCAAGATTCTTCTGCAACATAAAAGATTTCAATAAAACTTTCATCAATCTAAGCTTAGTCATAATAGGTAAGACTTGTAACCTTCCACTTCATGAAACCCCTCCAAACCAGTGAGAGCATTAAAAATTCTAAAAGGAGAGCCTTTTAGGTTGATAGTAGCAAATCATTGAATTAACATGAAGGAGTGATTAGATGCCATATTCTCACTAAAAGGAACAAGAAAATCATAGAAAAAAGTTAACCATAAGGAATTGACAAGAGCACAATCAAGCTTCTTTCTAAGCATCCATCAACCTTGTTGATTGTTAGACCAACTTAAAAACATTTCTTATATGATTGAGATCCACCAAGTCTATATGTATTAGGAATGAAAATATTTTGTTTGTGTGTCCTGGATGTGCATCACTGCCACCCTCAATTTTGTTAAGGTTAGAGAGCAGTTGAAATCACCAAACACTAGCTAAGGAAGTTAAAATCACCAAACACTAGCTAAGGAAGTTGAATTGTAAGCTGGAGACTTTGCAAGTCCCTCTATAGTTTATCTCTTTATAAGTTAAAGTTATAAGCATACAAAAGTCAGACGTGAAAGTTGGTACTACTATTCTTCAGTTGGCAATGGAGATAAAGCATCTAGTTTGTTTTGTCTATAGCCTATATTGCTATTAGGCAAAAGTTAAAAAGATATATAATTCTTCCATTGAAATGAGAGTTAATGTTGGAGAGCATCTCCCAATTAGCACCCAAAAAGCTAGATCTAGAGAGGATATGAGGATTTTTAATTTTAGTTTCGAGCAAACCAATAAGAATAGGCTTATTATGTTTTACCATCTCCTTCACAACTAGTTTTTTATAAGGGACATTCAACCCTCTAATGTTTCATACCAGTATTGACATGTGAGGGGGAGTCCCTTACTACTGTCTGCTTACTCTTTTTTCTCGCTACTCTCTTTTGGGTAGTTTTGTTCAAAATTCTGGTGTCTTCTTGGTTAGCTAAATTTATAGCAAGTATATTAGGACTTGGAGCTTCTTATGGTTCCTCCAATACCTTCTCTATTATAGAAGTATCCTGTATAACTGGTTTATCAGCTAGCAAGTGCATATGGTGATGAGTAATTCCCTTTTTGTCATTAGTCTCCACCTGCCTAATATTAGCATCAACTTAGGTTCCTTACCGATATCCACTGTTAAACAAGTCTATTGAAACTCTACCTCAGATGTCATAACTAGTTGTGAAGTCACAATTCTTTGATTCTCCACAAGCTTAGAGTGTGCAATTGCGGCAGTGACTTGTTCAAGAGTACGGGTATCCCTCTCATTCGCCATTAGCTCATCATGCCAGCCTGTTGTAAATGTCCTACTAGTCGGTCTCCATTTTTTAATATTATTTCTACTAGTAGGTCTCCATTTTTTAATATTATTTTTATTAGGCTTCCACAGATATATAATGGAAATCTCAACCTATTCTAACTCACCCGATTCACCCAATCTCATCATAGAAAGTTTATCAGGAAGTGTGGTAGACTTCTGAACTTCAATGCATATCTTTGCATAACAAATTCTCTGCATTGTTGTTATCTGTATATCCATACAAATGGGCTTTCCTAAGGAACTAACTAAAAAGCTAAGTCCTGAAATTGTTTAAAACTCCATGGGTAAATTGTGAAAATTCACCCATAAAGATAACACTTTAATCATGCTTCTGTCAAAAGCCATACCTGGTTTCCACCTTTGGACAAAGAGGGGTTGGTCCCCAATATGCCAAGGCCCTTGTTACACAATTTATGTTAAGTTTGCATCATCAAAGAATTTAAAGAGAATGAAGCCATCTTCCTTGAACGTCACTTTGTCTAAGCCTCTAATGTCTTGGACCAAAAGAAGCCAACTAAAGCATTGTCCCAAGTTTGAGCACCTGCCTTCAATAATTTGACGGGAGGAGTAATCGCTCCATCCTTAACCACGTTCTAATAGTACGTGAGAAGCCCTTTATTATGTGAACCTTGTTTTTCCATGCACCAACTGGTTGATTTCTCAAAGGTTTGTCTTCAACATTCTACTTACTAAGTTCTGTCAAGCATAGATTTCCCACTTTAAGTGTTTCACAGGAGAGAATAGGAAAATCTTCTTTAGAGAATGAGGACTCTCCTTGCTCCATGTAGACTTGGAAGGGTAGAGAGCCTTCCTACGAGGCTGTAGCCTCAACTTCCAACTCCTTTGTTCAGCCTAGAAAGAAGAAGTAGTTAATATGTAATGTTATTTCATTTATTAATAATTAATAGTTCATTAATTTATCATTTTTTACTAATTAATAATATATTAACAAAAGTAATTGTCTTTCACTTAAATTTTATTTCTACCGCATTATAATATTAATAAAATAATTTTATAATTTATTTTCCATAAGTAATTAGTAATAATTTAATTAATTTTATTTCTAAAATTATAAATTTCTTATTTTATTGATTTTTCATAGTTATATATCACTACTCACATCATATATTATAAAAATATTTAATATGTAAATTTAGTTTATTTTATAAATAACTAATAAATATTATTAATCATATTATATTAATAATTAATATTAGTTTTATATAATATTAAATTTATTTATTTATTATCTAATAAACTAACAAGTATGATTATCAATTTTTATATAATACCATAATTTTAATAAAAATTTAATGATCATAATTTTGATTAATTTTTTATCCTATCAATCCTATACTCAATATCAATGCTGACTAAGTTTCCTGTCATATTACTTGTAGGATCTAACTAATTAATAATTAAATTTTATGTCTTATCAATCTACTAAAATTCAGCATGAGTGTTGATTAAATTTTCTTGTCACATTGGTCCTCTAGTAGACTTAATATAAGTACTGAGTATTTTTTTTGGTTTTATTTGTTAAATAATGATTAATAAATAAAATCAATATTATTGCATAATTATAAAATATGTATAATTTTATTTATTGACAACAAAAATAAATGAAGTTATTCATTAATTATTTATAAAATATGAATTATAAAATAATAAATTGCTCAATTTTTTAATTAATAGTAGTATCCAATAAAATTTTAATTAAATATTTAAGTTTATTTTCATATTAAAATAATAATCATATTATCAAAAAGTAATATAATAAACTTATTTTTAAGTAAAAATAAAATGAAATAAGATTATATTACGTATTAATTTTTAATATAAGTAATGATATTTTTTTTGAAGAAAATATAAGTAATGATATGTAAATATGATAAATCAACAAATTAGTTTGTTTGTCGCATATCACCTTTATAGTTTGTTCATTTTCAATTAGCCTTACGACGCTGCTATTTACTTTAAACTGCCACATGTTTGAGACTTGTCACATCAACTAATGTTAATGATATAACTTAATAGGACTAATTTTAGACCCTTCTTTTTATAAATTTTAGTGTGCAAGAAATTTTGGTAAAATTAATGAAACTAAAGAGAATGTTGATGCCTTTTATCCCTTTTAGATACCTTAGTATTACAAAAAGAATCCCAAAACCACAAAATAAATATAGGATCAATATCTCTTGCATTAATTTACAAAATCCAATACCAAAAGCCTTAATACATAGCCAAAAAAGAGAGAACTTATTTTTATAAACAGATTTGACAAAATCCAATGCCGTAATATAGATACAACTCTTCTTAATAAATGGATACCTGGAAGAGTTACGAAACTTGCTCCACCTACATCTTTGAGCCCAAACATACAAATCAAATAAATAGAATAATTTCAAGATTAAAAAGTAAAACTATTCTTTAGTAGTAAATCAATAAGTTATATGTTTGATAATAATGCTTCAAATAAGTACTATTGATTGAGGTAAAGTCTCAATAATCCCTTCTATCATAAGTGTGCCCAATAAAGATGTACCAAATACTAAACTTCTAATATACCTATTTATAATTTTCAATTTGTAAATTATTGAAAAAAATCATACAACTAGTGTATAAAAATATAGTTAATATTGAACAATGATCACCTTTAACTTTTTCAACGTTTTCCTCTATAACTAAAGTATTAATAACGAATCATATGTGCTAGAAAAGGAGCTTGAGATTAATATAGAATATCTACCTGAAGATTTTTATTCCTCACATAATATAGCTAATATAATATATTTTTTAATAAACTCCTTTAACAAGAAAACAAAATCAGGAAATATATTACGCTTTTATACAAACAATAAGAATATATGTTCTTTTCTTTAATTGGTTTAAATATCTACTTAAGAAAATAATATTGAATATCCTTTTAAAAAACCTCAATAGTAATAATAATGGAATAAAAATTTGGGAAACAACTTTTAGAGAGAAAATATAGTATGAAAATCCATCTTTTTGTGAATTTAAAACACTTTGTAAGCAAAACACAGTAATAGCATGTCCTATAAAGATTAAAAATAAAAATTAAGGAATGGATTCAAAAGATATTAAAAATTAGATGTTAAAAGATTATAAAAATAGAAATTTACAAATCATAAGACATTAACTTTAAACAATATATAAAAGCTTAAAGAACTTTTCTGTTATTATATAACAATATTAAGTTATCAAAACTCTTGTGTTTAAATCTCATGAAATCTGTTAATGGTTCTCATTAATTTAGATAAAAAACATAATGAAGATTTTATACAAGAACAAATGAAAAAATTATTTATAAAACTCCTAAAAGCTCTCCATAAAAAAACACTAAATATTTTAAAACAAAAAGATTTAACTAATATTCCTATATAAACTAAGATTCAAGTTAGGTTAGTGACTTGTTATACACTAAATACCTCCTCAGAACTGACTTCAAGTTCATAAGTACGTAATATGATATAATAAGAAAGTAGTTCAAAATTTGATAATCTCTTACCACCTTTACTTTTTCTACAAAAAATCTACTAAAAACAACTTTATTGCAAAAAACTAATCAAAACTTGTTTTCATAAAATAATCATTCCTGATATAAATAATTGAAATAGGCCTAATATTTTACAAAAAATAAAATACAACAATGCCTCTATTTATGGTGTAATATAGATGGTACATTTAAATATAACATATTGAATACATTATAGAAAATTATAATGGTTGTTAATGCATATAAATACATTAAAACTTTTGATCATGCTATAGGAGATTTATTTATATTAGGGTTCTTAGGACAGTAAAAGGTTAATGAGAATATAATCTAATTGAGTCATAATAATATAATATATTAAAAAGTATTGAGAGTGAATGAATAAGAAGAAATTATTTTGTCTGACAATAATGAACTCATACAAGATATTATACCAACCTTTATTTTATTTATTTCTTTATATTTGATAGGAAATCCCTCCCATATTATAGGTTGAAATCTCAAAATATTATCAAATATTAGGTATAAAAGACTTTTAGATTTTAAATGATACAAAGATGCATTTTATGTTAAAACTATGCTAATAGAAGAATTAAACCAACTCTTTTAGAAGGAGAAGCTCCTATATGAATTTTCCTTTTTACCTAGAGAAAAAGTTACAAATAAAACTTGAGAAAATTACAATGACTACATACCTCATAATAGGTTGATCTATAAAGAGCTAATTTGTTATGCACAAAAGGAATGTTAAAAACTATGTCAAGACAAAATTACAAAAATAATTGAAGAATGAAATATTTAAAACTAAAAAAAATGAAGATATTTCAACCAATAATTTGATGATAGAGGTGCAACTCCACCCTTAAAAATTTTCATAAGAATTAAAACAAGCCCCTAAAGTTTTGATGTTTATGAGATGATCTTTTAATGTTAAAATTTATGTGAAATAATAAACTTTACATAATTTACTAACAATTTCAAACTTAATATAAGATGAGGATATAGATCTATTTATATT
Organism: Erythroxylum shatona; assembly: GCA_027568895.1. Classification (NCBI taxonomy): domain Eukaryota; kingdom Viridiplantae; phylum Streptophyta; class Magnoliopsida; order Malpighiales; family Erythroxylaceae; genus Erythroxylum; species Erythroxylum shatona. The sequence continues at coordinate 11,156 of JAOSBK010069065.1, forward strand.
GTAGAGAAAACCTTAAGTGGTCCATTAATAAGATTCATACAAATAAGGATTGTTTTATAAATAGACATCAACATCAAGGGTTAATTTATAAAATTTGGAATATTCATTGTTTATTTAAACTTTTTTAAGAACTTAAGGGTTATATATTTTGTCAATGTTTCTTATGTTATTAAAGATAACAATTTTAAAGATTTTAGTATAAATGTTAGAAAGTAAATAGTAAATGTAAGAACAAAGACTCTTATATGAAAAGGAAGAAAACTCTTTAAAAGATATAAACAAAACCAAAAGCATAAACAAAATGATAGAAACCAAATTTCTCATAAATTTTGGAAAATAAAATAGTAAATATAAGAACAAAGGATTCTATATTGCAAAGAAGAGAACTCTTTAAAAGATATAAACAAAACTAAAATATATATATATAAAAAGATAGAAATCATTTTTTTCATCCTCTTCCAGTTATAAAAATATAATTTATTATAAATGTCAATAAATGATCATACTAATAAGTATTATAGGACTAATAGAAGACTTCAAATTTATTTAGAATAAGAAATAATTAACAAAATACAAGTCGATCTTATTCTAAAGAAAATTATGAAGAATTCTCAAATGTTGAATCTAAAAGTGAAGCTTTGTTATTGGAAGAAACTAGTAGTTTAAGAACAATTCACTGGTTCAAAGAAGCAGAAGAAAAACAAATTGACATATTATCTAAAGAATAAAATTTTTTGTTAGAAGCTATAAACCATATACAAGATCCTTAAACACAATATATTGCCTTATTAAGTGATGAAAAATTAATTTGTAACACATCTATTAAAGTGATGTTAACTTGGCATGTCATAAAAAATAACCATTAATAGGCCAGAGATATTCCCAACAAGGATACTTTGACATTAAAGTCAATAATTCTTAGAGGTATTATGTAAGAATATATCTAGTTATGCCTAATGTTAGTGGGTATATAAACTTATCTTAGGATGTATCCCTTTTATAAGATATCCTTATTTGATACACAGTGGGACTCTGATTATCTTTGGTTAAGTTAAATCCAACATTTACAAGGTAGCTTTGTTGGTATTTGATTAGGACTTTACCTCCTCATATGATTAAATCATATCTTGATTGGACTTACCTTTTTAGATAATCGTAACTCTTATGTGAGATTGAAACATATAGGCATGAAGAAGAATGGTAGGCATTACTGAAATAACTTTGACTAATTTATACACATAAGTCTAAAAAAAGCTCAAAGCAGATTAAAAGATAAAATTTTGACCCAATGATTATATAACAATTATGAGCTATAAGTATAAGAAGAATCTTGACATATTTTTATGAAGAACTAGAATTAAGATTACAAGATGATTTGAATGCCATAAGCAAATAACTTGATAAGTTTAAAAAGTTTTTTTAAAAACCAAAAAGAATAAATTTTCTAATTTTATTAAAGATCAAAGATGCGTCTAACTGAAAAACAAAAAACACAACATTAGAGTTTTAATCTTAAATAAAAACTAGGATTTTAATTGATTATGATTTGGCCTATGACTATGGACTAGGGCATGCTAATGAAAAACATTTTAATGACACTAGACACAGTTTGGCTTATACTCATCTCTAGGAATGTAAATCCTTTTATATCTTTAGAAACGTGGCCATGGTTGGGATATGCCTATAGCTAAAGACAATGGATCCTTATATTAATTTATAAATTAAGATACAATTTGAGCCACATTTAAGAATGGAGACTACGAATCTCATTGTAAATTTATAGCACACAATCTAAGCCACACCTATATTGGAGATTATGACCTACCACTAAGTTACCTATCAAATGCTCAATGTGATATATGATTGTGTATATTCATATTCAATTCTTCTTTAAAATTAGCTCGAATATAGCGAACCATGACTCTTCCTTCAATTTGACTTAACTTTACATGTGTAACCACTTCTCTTAGAATCTAATTAAGTAATTCTTGAACCCTCATCTTCCTTATTAACTGATGTACTTGGACAACTCAAAGGATCAAAAGGAACTTGATTCCTATCATTCTTTCCTTTTTTTCTTTTGAAAAGATTGATCCTCAAATCATCATTTATATTAAATGGAGTTAAATTAAAAACATCAAAAGTAGCGTTTACATTATACTCACTTGGAAGATCTAATTTATAAGCATCACCATTGATCCATTCAATAAATTGAAATGGACCATCTCCCTTTAGTTGTAAATTCGATCTTCTTTGATATAAGAACCTCTCCTTTATCACATTCACTTATACACAATCACCTAGTTCAAGGGCAATTTTCTGTCTCTCTTTGTTAGCCTCAAATATATATTCTTCATTCTTCCTTTCAATGGGTCATCGAACATTTTTATATAATCACTTCACCATTTATATTGTCTTTTTACAATATTAGATAATTCTCTCATAAATAGTTAAAGGAACTAAATCCAATGAAGTTAGTGGATTAAAGTCATAAACAACCTCAAAATGTGAATACCTAGTAGTATTATGAACAGTTCAATTTATATGAAAATTAAATGAATAACAAACAATCTTCCTAATTTTCAAATTCTTTTTAATGATAACATGTAATAAAGTAGTCAAAGTCCAATTTACTACCTTAGTTTGACTATCTATATAAGGTGACAAGTAGCTAAAAACAATAATTTAGTTCCTAAATTTTCCTATAAAACCTTCCAAAAGTAGCTAAGGAACTTAATATCTCCATTAGACATAATACTCATAGGAGCACCATGAATTTGTATTATCTCCCTAAAGAATAAGTTGACTATATTAGTTGCATTATCAGTTTTGTTATATGTACTAAAATGTGTCATATTAGAAAACATATTAATAACAACATAGATATAATCTTTGTTGTATTATTAGTTTTGTTATATGCAATAAAATGTTTCATCTTAGAAAACCCATTAATAATAAAATAGATCGGATCCTTAACCTTTTAAACCTAGGCAAATCCAAATAAAATCTACAGAAATATCAATTCAAGGTTTAATATATATTAAAAAGGAGTATATAAACCATGTGGCATAACCTTAACCTTAGACTTAATTTGTTCACATGTAATGTAATTAGAACAAATTCTTTCGATATCTCATGAGGCTAAAATAAATATTAAGAAAAATATCTACAAATATTTTTAATGGTAAAATGACCCATAAATCCTCTCCCATAGGCCTTATGCATTAGGCATATGTAACTTATGTTTCTTAAGAAAAAACCTATCATTCCTAAAAAAAATTCAAAAGTATTTTTCTAATAATCCTTAAAGGTAGATGTAAAAATCATCATTATTATATAATTCCTTGATACAGTCAAAGCCTAAATTTTTTGTATTCAAGATAGAAATCACAATGTACCTTCAGGATAATGAAACAACCATGATATTTTTCTTACCTTGTTTTTACTTAATCATATAAGTAATCATATCAATGAAATCCATCTACTTGGTATGCCATTGATTCAACTTTCCTTATAATGAAACAACCATGATATTTTTCTTACCTTGTTTTTACTTGATCATATGAGGAATCATATCAATGAAATCCATCTACTTGGTATGCCATTGATTCAACTTTCCTTACCCTTTCAAGTTCTTTAAGGACTCATTTTATGTGTGAATATAAACTCTTTATGTTGGACCACGAACTTTGATTGGACGTCAGAACTATTAAATGAGAAATTAGTGATGTTAAATGTTTATTTGGGTAATGTGAATTGGGGAAATTTTAAATGATATTGGGGGTTAAAGCGTGAA
>JAOSBK010069155.1:0-14941 GCA_027568895.1 Erythroxylum shatona
GGTCAAAGGGTTTGCCCCGGTTAGGTTCTCCGATCTCTGCGTGGATACCGTTAGAGACGGTCTCCTTTGGTCGTTATCGTTTGACTTTGTTATATATACACATGGATCCTGGCTTTCGGGAAGGTCCCGGAACAAAAATTTTTGTTTTTCCGCACCGTGTATATATGATGTACACACCGGGATTTTCCTACAACTCACATATAACACATTATAGATCTGTGACATCTTTGATAACAGTATTAACTCACAAGTCATTGGTCCAATGCTTAACAACTTTATATGGATCAAAACAATTCAACTCAACCTTTTGAACTTTTATATATGTCTCCATCATTCATCTCATCTTTCAATTTTCCTTTATTGAATCTCACATATGTATATTCGCCATTGATTCAAACTTATAGATGTATAATCATCATACACATGAATAATCACCAAAATTTCTCATATAATATTTCTAACTTCCAAGAAAAGTTTGGGGTGCAACAACTTCAATGTCAATACAATGTAAACAAACATTTAATTGTCTAACCAAAACAATAGATTTCCAAATAAGAGCTAATCCACCACTGTGTCCCACACAATCAACAGAAATGCAACCATCATAACCTAACAATGTTTTAATTTCATCAATTTTATTCAAAGAACAAAGTGTTTCAATAAGAAAAATAAAAGTAGGCCTTTTTTTAGATACAAAAAATTTAAGACACTATAATGATCGTAGGTTGCTCATCCCACGACAGTTCCACGAAAGGCAACTCATTTCTTTCGGTGGTCCTGGGTTCTAGCAGCGGTCGATATCACAATTTGTGGATGATTGGACATGCTTGTGGAAGAAGCAAGATCCTGAGTCTCTCCTTGGAGCTGATCCTGACCCATTCTTTTCCGTTTAGACTCACCGATTACTAGCCCATCTTCTAACTCTGGAGTTGACCCATTGGGTATAACAACTAAGGAAGCATTATTGACATTAAGTGCTAAAGGATTTAAAAAAATTCTTCCTTGATTCATGCCACTAAATCCCGCCTTAGCCAAATCATATTTTTCAAATTGCCTTTCCTTATCTACATCCATACCACCATCGCCTAAACTGTTCCGTTTTAACTGACTGCTAGAAGGTTCATTGGATCCACCATCAAACGCAACCAACGATCACCAATATTTCTCTGCACTCGACGAGATGGGGCTCTTAAACTAGCAAAAAATTTATGGATAGCTTTCAAAGGTTCAAATTCTAGTAACTTAGGGCAAAAATGTTCCATGTGGCCAAAGAAACCACATATAAAGCAAAAAGAGGGAAGATGTTCATAGGCAAATTCAACAGTAAACCATTCAACTTTATCACACTTGAGTTTAAAACCCTCCCTTATTAGACAACGAACATCCCATTTGAACCTCATATGCATATAAGAATTCCAGGAATTCTCAAAGTTCTTTAGATTTGTTTTCATGAATTGGCCAATCTTATCGCCATTATCCTTCAGTACCTTTTCTAATCGGAAACTAGACCGGAGACCTTTTACTTGAATCCATAAAGGAACTCGGAATAAAGGAACCTCTAATGGAGAAGAATAGTCCCTAAATCATTCTAAAAGAAGCAGTTGATTATCGAAAGTACAAGGTCACATACCCAAGATATGGTGCACATCAACCTCATGAAAAAGCTGGAACACATAAATGCCACCATTAACCTCACAAACTTGCATTCCCATCAATGGCTTCCGTAAAGAGGCCATAGTATGCCTTATAGCATGAAACTTTATGGCTTTTTCAGTCAAAAATCTCCCAACAAGGCAGATCTTTGAAGCTTAATTCTAATCCATTTCTTTATTGCCATATACGAGGCCTTCATCCTGATCACCATTAATCAATAGGTTAGCCATCATAATGAAAACCCTATCGTCCTTCATAGCTAGCCGCACAAACCAAACAAGAGATGAAACCCTAAAAAATAGGGATGAGAAAACTCCTAGAGAGGAGACGAGAGAAGAACCATTTTTTAAATTCGAGCAATTAATGAAGTTGCTCTTTTGTTGTTACCCTCCCTTCTCAGAGGATCTTCTAATGCCATGAAACATTGGTCATGATATGTTAGTATTTGACCCTAAAAAATGGTGTGGAGTAACTCAAGGACTCTGTTATTTGAGTTGATTCCTTGTCGCATAAAAAGGGAGTTAAAAAATGATTAACTAGCTAGGGTTTCCAAGGAGAGCATAGGAATTGAAGTGCATTTCATACTCAAACTTCTAAGCATGATGTGATAGCTAACCATGTGCACTTAAACTAGTATACAAATAAGTCAGTACAGAATGTCTTTAAACAAAATTAAGCCCCTTAGTGGCCCAGAACGGGAATGGAGGATGACCTTAAGCGCAGGCAAGAGCAGCATCGACTCTACAAAGTCATAATCGAATCTTTCTATAGGCTTTCCCAATTCATTTGTGAATAAGAATGAAAGGGCTAGAAGCGCTCGCTTCTAGTTTGTTTCACCCGCTTCTTATTATATGGCTATATTGGCGCGGTGAAAATGAACAAAAAGCGATATAAACATGCTTCTTGATTTGCAAATTGATTGATAGTAGATAAGAGAAGTCGAAAAGAAGAGTTGCAACTCAGGTTATAGATTAGGGTAGGTTGATCAACCTATTTTCCATGTGATTGTCATAATATTTGTATAGATTAAGTTGTTAATATTCAAAAAAATAATGCCTCTATTGTGTTTTAATAACAAAATTTTACTACTTTGAATTTGGTTATTAAAGATACATTTAATTTTTTTCTTTCCCTAAAGCATAGGCAGTATTGTAAGAGAAGATCTTAGTAATAATGTAATCCTCATCTCTCAAGTTATTTTTCTTTAATGCCTATAAGATCAAATGCTCGCAGTCATCCATATTAGACTTATAATTATTCAAGCTTTGAACAACAAGTTAGAGTTTTCTGAAGAACTCACCTTTGAAGAAGAGATGGTTCCTGTTATCATTATCTTTGTTACATAACTTGCGAATTGTTGGAAGACATAATGAGCTTTTGATTCTATCAAATGTGGCAAATTTGTTTCTAATGGCAACCCACGAGAGAAAAGAAAGCTTGGAAGGAATTCGCTAACGCCAAATAAGCTTCCTCTAGGAGACCTTAAGAACAAGATTTCTAGACTCCTTGTACCATAATTTGTTGTTAAAGGTACTTGGTAAGTGCCTAGACTACCAAAATAATATCTTACCTTTGCAGATTGGGATTTCTTCTTGTAAGGTTGTCCTTAATAATGTGAAAACTCCTTTGTTTAATAAGCCACTTATTGCCACTAACTAGCTCGCACACTTTAGCTTTGGGTTTAACTAAGTGCCTAAGATGAAAAGCTTAAGAGAGTATATAGAGGGGCAAATATCACATCAATTATCACACCATATATAAGTACTTCTGTCATTCCCTATGATGCATTTGAGTTTTTGGCATAACTTGCTCCTTAGGTTCAATATTTAGAGCAAAGTGCAAAAGACTTTGCTTTATGTTGTTGGACCCCTAAATTTTTTTCAATTATTATTGATTTATTTGTTTAATTATTTAATTACGATTTGTCTGTTTATTTATTATTTTTAGAATTGAGTCATTAAATTTAGTAAGCATGAATAAAGATTAGAATTAGATGGAAAGATAGAATTAATATGGGAATGTTATAATTAAATTAGGATTAAGTAAGGTGTTAGATTTAATAGGCTAAGTAGTTAGTAGACTTTATGTTAAAAGAAGGAAGGGTAAACTTGGAAGGGCAAAACAAAGGAGGGGTAATTTTGGAAGAACGATACAAGAGTTATCTTGAATTAAGAAAGAAGAAGAGAGAAGTCGTGAGGAAGGGAAGAAAAGAGAGAAAAAACGTGAAAAAAGAGAGGAGAAGAAGAAGAATTATGGAAGCTAGGGAAGAAAAAGAGAAAATCGTGAGAAAGAAAGAAATAAGAAGGAAAAAAAAGAGGAAATCATCTTGTTAAGGTAAGTTCATCTTTTTCTTCTTGCTTTGTTAGAGAAGGTGTTAGAGAGAGAAAGGGGTTTTGTGTAGAGAATGAATGGTTTGTGTTAGAAGAAGATGATTTAAGAGAACCCAATTGATTTTAGGGTTTCAAAACTAGTTGCTGGTCTTTCTAACCTGGATAGATTATGGGAAGTTAAGGTTAAACCCAATTTTTGTATTAATTTCATTTTTGTGTGATTATTGAAGTTTATGGATTTTATTAGAATGTTGTTTTGAATATAACCTTGGTTGTTTTAGGAAACCAAGAGAATCCTACACAAGAGTAAGAGGAAAGACAACCTTGAGTTGAATTTTTGCAAGCAAAATTAGGTGGGTAATGTATTTATAGTTATTGTGTGATTGGGAAAATTCTTGCCTATATGTGTGTATGTTTAGATTGCTTGAATTTGAATTGTTGTGAATGTTTGAAAACATGTAATGAATTATGACGATGTTATACATTGAAAAGGTGATGACAATTTTTGTATTAAATGAAAAGAAAAAAAAAGCATGAAAGTATGAGCATATGATAAAACGATTTGAGCATGATTATGTGCTTTTGTTTGGACAAGAATGAAACCATTCTATTCATCACATGCACGTTGATAAGAGCCTTCTCCCGGCTGCCTGATTGTGACATATGAGCTCCAAAAATAGACTCATTTTGTTCATAGTGTAAACGTCAGTTTCTCCATTCTATTTCTATGGAACCCTCTAGCCATTTATTTGTACATTGCATCTTTGAATTGTCAAGTTGATGCATTTGAGTGTTATGTTTAATGGTTAATGTCTATGTTATATGTTATAAATTTTGAGCTAAATTGATTAATGCTTGAATTGCTAGAATAGATTGAGAATGCTTGAATTGCTAGCTATATCTGCACATATGCTTGAATTGTGGTCAATTGCCGATGGCTATAAATATATTAGCTACTGAGCTGTGTAGCTCACCCCACTATTCCCTCCTTAGGTGCAGAACGAGAAAGTTGGTAATACTTCCAAGGCAATTGGACAATCTCCGAGATAGTTAGCTTTTGCACTAAGCTAGTTCGAACACTTTTGGATAGCTTATTAAGCATGCCAAACATTGAGCATCCATCTGTATTTGTTTTAAGTTAGTGTATGTTGATATGTAAGTAAAGCTTGTTCAAATATTTACTTTGCTTAGTAATGAGAATGAGAATTTGAGGATTTCCTTTTATGTATGATTATGTTATTTTAAAGGTTGAGTATGATGGTTGTAGAAGTGGAATGTGTATATGCATATTCTTCCTCATTGAGATTACACATTGTCATTAGTTTTAGAATAGTATGTTAGAGATTTGAAAGGTTGCATGGGATGAATCATTTGAGATGAGATTCAAGAGTTTAACGAAAAGTACTTGGTAGTTGAATTGATATGAAGAGATATTACATTTTGTAAGCTTTCATGGGTGTAGAAATTTTATTCTAAACTTAAAGAAAAAACTGCATAAATCTATATAGAATTAGCTAAAGTGTCTTCATGAAAGTTGTAGCCTATCCTTCTAACTTTCCAACGATATAAAGTATGAAATTTTTGGACATCGGAGTTAAGAGATATGATCATTATAGGTGGTGATTCTGCATAGGATGTATATACAGAACAACTATAGTAATGATGAGAATTTGCTGTATGTGATGAGTCCTTTAAGTTGAGATTTAGGAGTTTAATGCAATCAAATTGGTAATTAAACATTTAAGGAGTGATATTGCATTAGAATAAGTGAATTTTGGAAGATTATGAGCGAACATGATGTTAGAATGGATGTAGGAACCATTGGAAAGGCTTTGGAGGGGTTTGAGGGTCACATAGTCCATTAGACAAACATTAAGTCCATTAAACGGACCTTATTGGGTCTAAAAATGCCGACAGACCAGTTCATGTCCATTAAACGGACATTATGTCCATTAAACAGACCTTTACAGGTCTAGAAAACGCTCCAGACCCCGTGTATGTCCGTTAGGTACAGGTGTATGTCCTTTAAACAGATATACATTGTACACTTTCAAAACTTCACTATTTTGACTCTCTAGATTGAAAAATCTCTCTTTGGACTCTTCACAAAAGTTGTATATCTCTAAGTTCTCTTCACAAAAGTTGTATATCTCTAAAATGACCTTAATCAGATATTCCTAGTGAAAATTATATCAATTGTCGCAAGATAGGTACAATATGATTGAGGACATAATCATGTTTGATTCTTTTGGCCATAACTTCATCATCCGACATCCAAATGAAGTGATTCTTGAACCAATATATTTATAACACATTTTTATATCTCTAAATAAAAAATTGGTATCCATTGGTGTTGATTTTAAAAAGATTGATGGAGAGAAAGTGAGGGAATTGATTGGAAGAGCATGAATTGGTTGTTTATTGAACATACTTTGGTATTTTAATCATATCTTGATTTGTAAACCTCTGAATGAAATGATTATTGTTTCAAAATAAACTAGATACATGGAGATACAATTATTCTGAAGAACTTAAGTGGTGATTCAGGTGTCTGACTAGTGTGGGCTCGCCCCTTGTGGTTTAAGATGTTATGCGAATGATGACTAAAGAGATTTCATTGAAATAACCCTACAGGGAAGTACGCTCACATCTTATGATATTTCAAGATAGTTGGGATCTGGAAATGGGTTCTAACATGTTGTGGTATCAAAGCTTATGTTTTTCCTAAGCTTAGAATGCATAGTAGTGTGAATTGTTATGCTATGTTATTACCTGTTGTATTGTAAATTGATTGATTTCACTAAGTGACATGCATATGATGCATACAAGTAGGAAATAAGATTAAAATGAAATGTAAGATAATCATTTGTATTGACATTAAAGGAGTAAGAAGTCACCTCATAGAAGGATACAAGGGGTTTTTCAAGGATCAATCACACCTAACTTTCTAATAAGAGAGGAGAGCACTGATGAGTCTGTAGCCCCAGGAAATGCTGAGGCTTCTGTAGGGCGTAGTAGTGAGCTTGTTCGATCACAAACGCAAGAGTCTTCTTTTTTACAGGAGCAAGTGCCTACTCCATTGGATCTGAGGATGTTTTAGTGATTTTCTTAGGCCATGGGTCAGATGCCGCAATCTTCTACTCCAGCCCCAACTAAGAAGGGGAAACAGTTTGATAAGCACAGGAAGTATAGGGTACCAGATTTCTATGGGACACCGGATCTAGAAGAAGCCGAGACTTGGTTAAGAAAGGCCGAGAGGATACTAGATTGTGAGGATGATAAGAAAGTTATCTATGCTGCAAGCTTACTACAGGCAGATGCTCTGCATTGATGGGAGAGTGTGTCGGGGAGTCAGTTGAAATCGCCAATGCTCTCATGGAAAGATTTTTTAGCAGTGTATAAGAAGAGGTATTTGTTTGAAGTATATATCTAATAGAAGCACAGGGAATTTCTAATTCTTACGCAGAGGGAGATATCGGTGAGTGAATATAAGCACCTATTTACACAATTGGCTCGGTATGCAACTAAAATGAGGATGAGTGAGGCAGTCAAGTTCTGTAAGTTTGAAGCAAGACTGCATCTATCCATCAGAGAAAAAGTGGTGGTGTAGAACTTCTATGACTTTCAACAGCTGGTTGAAGTGGCACTGAGGGTTGAGGATATAGAAAACATAAAGAGCACCGTGAACAAAAAAAGAAAAGGGAGAGAACAGTTAAAGAAGGAAGGTGGTACTCCTATATCTGAGAGGAGTGCTAAGACCTTCCCTATACAGTCTGAGGAGAGGAGTAGTGGAGTAAGCAAGTCCAAACCTATGAGGACTTCTACTATTTCTCATCAAGCCTCAACGGCGAGAGGCAGTAGAAGGGGAGAAGGGGATAAGTCTTCTATACCTAAGTGTGATCATTACAACAAGTTCCATAGAGGGGAATGTTATAGGTTAGAGAGTGTCCGCGGTGTGCAAGAAGAGAAGGAACTCAGATGCAAACCTGAAAGAGAACTAAGATAGTGGGGCATAAGACTACAACAAAACTGGGCACCACTGAGGTAGCTTAGAGAGTGAATCTTCCAAGGAGATTAAGGGGGTAAACACCAGCTAGAGTGTTTGCAATGACATGGGAGGATGCAGAGACCGCTCCAGAAGTTGTGACAAGTACGGTTAAATTATTTGATTTTAATGTTGTTGTTTTAATTGATCCGGGGTCTACCCACTCCTTTGTTTATCAGGTAGAATTGTGTATGGTAGGGATTTGAGCCCATTGGATACTCCTTTCATGGTGAGTACTCCAATCGGCCATTATATTGTTATTAGTCAAGTTTATAGAGATTATAAAGGATGTACTGGTGGGGAACACTTAGTGGTGGACCTAATGTCATTGAAGATGGGGGGATTAGATATGATACTAGGCGTGGATACATTAGAAAAGTATAACGCCGATCTAGATTGCAAACAGAAGACAGTGGAGTTCGAATTGGATGAGGGTAGAATTGTTTCGGCTCTGACAGCAGAGAAGATGATAAGGAAAGGGTGTGAAACATTTTTGGCCTATGTGGTAGACATGAAGGTAGATAGAGGAAAGTTAGAAGATATTCCTGTGGTCATAGAATTCACGGATGTCTTTCTAGAAGAATTACTAGGACTACCACCCCTAGGGAAATTGAGTTTCCCATTGAGCTTCTCCCAGGTACTGCATCGATCTCAATTCTACCTTATCAAATAGGTCTGGTGGAACTGAAGGAGCTTAAGGAGCAATTGGAAGAGTTGTTGGAGAAGGGGTACATTAAGCCTAGCTCTTCACCTTGGGGAGCTCCAGTCCTTTTTGTGAAGAAGAAAGACGAATCATTAAGAATGTTTGTGGACTACCGGAAGCCCAATCATGTCACCATAAAGAATAGATATCCTCTTCCACATATAGATGATTTGTTTAATCAATTGCAAAGGGCAAAGATCTTCTCCAATATAGATTTAAGATCAGGTTATCACCAATTAAGGATAAAGGAGTCTAATGTGTTACAGACTACTTTCAGAACACGATATAGGCATTTTGAGTTTTTAGTTGTGCCTTTTAGATTGACAAATGCATCTGTAGCTTTTATGGATCTAATGAATAGAGTCTTTAAATCTTTCTTAGACCAATTTGTCACAGTCTTTATTGATGACATATTGGTTTATTCCAAGAGTGACAAGGAGCATGAAGAACATTTGAGGATTGTCTTAGAGACATTGAGAAAGTTATATGCCAAATTCAACAAATGTGAATTTTGGCTAAAGGAAGTGGCATTTCTTGGACACGTGATTTTGGAGCAAGGAGTACATGTGGATCCGAGGAAGATAGAAGTGGTTGTGAAATGGAAAGCACCTAAGAATGTAGCTAAAGTGAGAAGTTTCTTAGGCTTAGCTGTATATTACAGAAGGTTTGTAGAGGGCTTTTCTATAATAGCAGCTCCACTTTCTAAATTGACAAGGAAGAATCAGAAGTTTGTGTGGACAGAGGAGTGCCAAAGCAGTTTTGAGGAATTGAAGAATAGGCTCACAACTGCACCAATTTTGACTTTGCCTTCTCCTAGTGATAGATACATAGTGTATAGTGATGCCTCAAGGAAGGGATTGGGTTGTGTGTTAATGTAAGGAGATAAAGTGATTGCCTATGCTTCTAGACATTGAAATCTTATGAGATGAATTATCCTACGCATGATTTGGAGTTACCTACTATAATCTTTGCATTGAAAATATGGAGACACTACTTATATGGAGTCACCACCAGGGTGATTACAAACCACAAGAGTATTAAGTATTTGATGAGCCAAAAGGAGTTGAATTTGAGAAAAAGAAGATGGTTTAGAACTACTAAAGGATTATAACTTGATGATAGAATATAATCTAGGGAAAGCTAATGTAGTAGCCGTTGCACTGAGCAGAAATCAACTATGGCACATGTGAAGACAGTGTATCTTCCTTTGTTGAAGGAATTAGCCAAACTCAGGGTGACATTGAGACAAGCCGAATCCAGTTGTGTATTGGCTAATTTTAGAGTAAGGCCAGTGTTAAATGAGAAGATCAAGGAATTGTAGGAATAGGATGAGTATTTGAGCAAGCTTAGAGAAGAGATCAAAAATGGTAAACCTTCTGAAATAGAAGTAAGGGAAAATGGATTGATAGTGGTAGGTAACATACTATGTATTCCTAATATGCAAGAGTTGAAAGACGAGATTCTTGATAAGGCACACAATGCGTCTTATGCAACGCACCCAGGTAGTATAAGAACGTATAGAGATCTGAAAGAACACTTTTGGTGGAAAGGAATGAAGAAAGATATTGCAAAACATGTTAAAAGATGCTTAGTTTGCCAACAAGTTAAAGTAGAACACCAAGGATTTCTTGATGGGATTGCCAAGAATTAGTAGGAAGCATGACACAATATGGGTGATTGTTGATAGACTAACTAAGTCAGCACATTTCTTGCTAATTAAACAGACAAACTCTTTGAATGCTTTGGCCAAAAAATATATAGATGAGATGATCAGGCTTCTCGGGATTTCAAGTTCTATAGTCTCGGACAGAGATCTTAGGTTCACCTCCAGGTTTTGGAAAATTATTTAATTACGATTTGTTTGTTTATTTATTATTTTTAAAATTGGGTCGTTAAATTTAGTAAGCATGAATAAAGATTAGAATTAGATGGAAAGATTAGAATTAAGTTAGAATTAATATGGAAATATTAGAATTAAATTAGGATTAAGTGAGGTGTTAGATTTAATAGGCTAAGTAGATAATAGACTTTATGTTAAAAGAAAGAAGGGTAAAATTGGAAGGGCAAAACAAAGGAGGGGCAATTTCGGAAAAACAAGACAAGAATTGTCTTGAATCAAGAAAGAAGAAAAGAGAGGTCATAAGAACAGGAAGAAAGGAGAGAAAACGTTAAAAACGAGAGGAGAAGAAGAAGAATCGTGGAAGTTAGGAAGTTAGGGAAGAAGAAGAGAAAATCGTGAGAAAGAAAGAAAGAAGAAGGAAAAAGAAGAGGAAATCATCCTGTCAAGGTAAGTTCAACCTTTTCTTCTTGCTTTGTTAGAGAAGGAGTTAGAGCCAGAAAGAGGTTTGTGTAGAGAATGAAGGGTTTGTGTTGGGAGAAGTTGATTTAAGAGAACCCAATTTATTTTAGGGTTTCTAAACTAGGTTTTGGTCTTTCTAACCTAGATAGATCATGGGAAGTTAAGGTTAAACCCAATTTTTGTATTTATTTCATTTTTGTATGATTATTGAAGTTTATGAATTTTATTAGAATGTTGTTTTGAATGGAACCTTGGTTGTTTTAGGATGGAACATTGGTTGTTATAGGAAACCAAGAGAATCCTACCCAAGAGCAAGAGGAAAGACAATCTTGAGTTGGATTTTTGCAAGCGAAATTAGGTGGGTAATGTGTTTATAGTTATTGTGTGATTGGGAAAATTCTTACCTATGTGTGTGTATGTTTAGATTGCTTGAATTTGAATTGTTGTGAATGTTTGAAAATGCATGATGAATTATGACTATGTTATACCTTGAAAAGGTGATGACAATATTTGTATTAAATGAAAAGAAGTAAAAGCATGAAAGTATAAGCATATGATAAAATGATTTGAGCATGATTATGTGCTTTTGTTTGGACGAGAGTGGAACCATTCTATTCATCATGTGCATTTAGACAATAGCCTTCTTCCGACTACTCGCTTATGGCATATGAGCTCTAAAAATGGACTCATTCTATTCATGGTGTAAACTTTGGTTTCTTTATTCTGTTTCTATGGAACCTCGAGCCATTTATTTGTGCACTGCATCTTTGAATTGTCAAGAATGATGAATTTGAGTGTTATATTTAATGGTTAAAGTATATGTTATGTGTTATGAGTTTTGAGCTAAATTTATTAATTCTTGAATTGCTAGAATAGATTAAGAATGCTTGAATTGCTAGCTATATCTGTACATATGCTTGAATTGTGGTCAATTGCCGATGCCTATAAATATATTAGCCATTGAGCTAAGTAGCTCACCCAACTATTCCCTCCTTAGGTGTAGAATGAGAAGGTTAGTGATTATTGTAAGGCAATTGGACAAACTCCGAGATAGTTAGCTTTTGCTCTAAGCTAGTTCGAACACTTTTAGATAGCTTATTAAGCATGCCAAACATTGAGCATCCATTTGTATTTGTTTTAATTTAGTGATGTGTATGTTGATATATAAGTAAAGCTTTTTCAAATATTTACTTTGCTTAGTAATGATAATGAGAATTTAAGGACTTCCTTTTGTGTATGATTATGTTATTTTAAAGGTTGAGTATAATGGTTGTGAAAGTGGAATGTGTTTGTGCATATTCTTCGTTGTTGAGATTGCAAATTGTTGTTAGTTTTAGAATAGTGTGTTAGAGATTTGAAATGTTGTATGGGATGAATCATTTGAGGTGAGATTCAAGAGTTTTAAAAAAAGTACTTAGTAGTTGAATTGATATGAAGAGATATTACATTTTGCAAGCTTTCATGAGCTGAACACAAGAAAAAACTGCATCAATCTAGGTAGAATTAGCTAAAGTGACCTTCATGAATGTTGTAGCTTATCCTTCTAGCTTTCCAACGATATAAAGTATGAAATTTTTAGACATCGGAGTTAAAAGATATGATCATTATAGTTGGTGATGCTGCATAGGATGTATATACAGAACAACTATAGTAATGATGAGAATTTGTTATATGTGATGAGTCCTTTGAGTTGAGATTTGGGAGTTTAATGCAATCAAATTGGCAATTGAACGTTTAAGGAGTGATATTGCATTAAAAGAAGTGTTGGGAAGATTAAAAGCGAACATGATGTTAGAATGGATGTAGGAACCATTGGAAAGGCTTTGAAGGGGTTTGGGGGTCACATATGTCCGTTAGACGGACCTTAGGTCCATTAAACGGATCTTCTCGAGTCTAAAAATTCCCCCAGCCTAGTGCATATCGATTAAACGAACATTAGGTCCATTAAACGGACCTTTACAGGTCTAGAAAATGCTCCAGACCCTGTGTATGTCCGTTAGGTACAAATATATGTCTGTTTAATGGATATACATTGTACACTTTTGAAAATTCGTGATTTTGACCCTCTAGATGGCAAAATCTCTCTTCATGATCTTCAAGAAAGTTGAAGATCTCAAAGTCTTCTTAAAAACTATCCTAAAATGGACTTAATCTGATATTCCTAGTGAAATTTATACCAATTGTCCCAAGATAGGTACAATATGATTGAGGACATAATCATATTTTATCCTTTTGGCCATAACTTCATCATACGATCTCCAAATGAAGTGATTCTTGAACCAATAGATTTATAACAAAATTTTTTCTATATCTACATAAAAATATCGGTATCCATTAGTGTTGATTTGAAAAAGATTGATGGAGAGAAATTGAGGGAATTGATTGGAAGAGCATGAATTGGTTGTTTATTGAACATACTTCAGTATTTTAATCATATCTTGATATGTAGAGCTCCGAATGAGATGATTATTATTTCAAAATAAATTAGAGACATGGAGCTACAATTATTCTGAAGAATTCAAGTGGTGATTCAGGCATCTGACTAGTGTGGGCTCGCCCCTTTTGGTTTGAGATGTTATGAGAATGATAACTGAGGAGATTTCATTAAAATAACCCTACAGGGAAATACGCTCACGTCGTATGATGTTTCGGGATAATTGAGCTCCAAAAATGGGGTCCAACATATGTAATCTCCCAGAGCATAAGGTTTTTTAAATAATTAGAATGCACCCATTGTATCTAAGTGCCTTCCTCGCCAATAAGCATTCTCCATAGTCTCTTTGGTAAAAGAAATTGATAACTTAACTAGATAGGCTAAATGCCAAGGCCACGTTAATCTCTAGGATGTTCAATGTCATCATATTTCACCTTAGCATGTGGCTTTTTATAAGCATCCCCTGTGTATAATTTTTTATTATTCTCTCCAATCCTATGATGATGCTCTCGGGAAGTTCTATAAAGGAAATCTAGTAGAATGTATGTTCAGTATGGATTTTATAAGTCAAATCTTACTTACATAAGATAGACTCTTATTAGCCCAATGACCAATTTCTTATGAAATATGGCTTAGCAATCAGCAAATATTGGTCTCTTGGTTGTCATAGGAGTGTTGGGGTATTTAAAAGGAAGATTTCCTGACATCAATCCAACAACTAAGGTAAGGTCGTTAGCTTGAGTTCTCGCTAAATTTTAGATATAAATAAAGCTTTTATTCATATTAAAATTTAAACCAAAACGCTTGCATAAGCTTTTGAGGGAATTCATGAGAATCCTTATATAATTTGAATTAATCTTAGAAAAAAGTAATAAATCATTTGGAAAGGAAAGATTAAATATTCTATGCTTTGCACATTTATGATGAAGTTAAAACATTGTTCCCTCTCAGTGTCAAAGTTTATAAGTTTTGATAGCACTTTAATGCAGATGACAAAAAAAACATAGTGCCATATGATCACATTGTCTAATTCCTCTTCCACTTTTGAATTTAGGAGTTAGCTCACCATTCACCAAGATGCTAAAAGTAACTATTAAGAAGCATTATTCAGTTCAAGCTATAAAAAGATAAGGGGAAACCAAGTGTTTCTAGAGATTGCATAATAAATTTCCAAAAAACATTTTTGAAAGCTTTGTGAAAATCTATTTTCATAGCACAATAAAGATTTAATCTTTTGCTTTGGTATCTATGTTCCTTGTGATTTGTAAAATAGAGAATCCATTACAACACTAAGTCTCGAGGCAATGTGTAGCAATCCACTCTCGAAGGACACATACCTGACATCCATGGTGATATCCGAATACGTACCCCATAACGGTGGCATGCTAAAACAACCATTCAGTCAAAATTCCTTACAAAACTTTTGTTTCTTTAAAACAAAGTACACGTATGCGGAAATCATTAATAAAATCGGGCC
>JAOSBK010069198.1:0-14932 GCA_027568895.1 Erythroxylum shatona
TCCAGGTAATGAGAAGGAGATCGGGTGAAAGAAAGTAAAGATATTACTTCGGATTTGTATATTTGGTTGTGTTTTGAATAGTTGATGTAAAAACAAGGTTTCAGATGTACTTCGAGAAATTTTGAGTTTGGCACCTTATGTTGTATTTTAAGTTAGATTGTTGTAAGAATTAGATCTTAGATATATGTTAATAATTTTGGGACTTATGTATTTTTGTATATTTGGATTTTGATATTGATGTTGTAATATGGCTTGAAATGCCATTAAGATTTGTAAGCATTTCTTTTAGGAAGTTAATGAGTTATGGATTTGTGTATGGAATTGGAATGTGAATTTGATATGGCATGTAAATTGTATATGGATGAGATGATATGAATGTGAGTGATTGTGTTTGGATTCCAGACAGGAGGTCCGATGATTGTGATGGTTGATCTGAATTATTGAAGTGCTCTTTGTATTGAATTGATAGTATCTAGATCTGTATGTGAGATTTTATGGAAAAAGAAAAAAATTATACCAATTTGGGTTTGGATTAGACCCATTTGTCTAAGCGGATTGAGGTAGATCGGATCGTTTTTGTAGTTTCCAACGAGTTTGCCTGTTTGTAAAGTATGCGTTTTCAGATGTCAGAGTCAAGAGTTTTGTCCTTAAGCGTTTTGTTTTCTTTGATTCCAAGCCTTTCAATTTCTTTGGTTTCCGCACGCGCTTTCGATTCTTTTGGTTTTCAATCTGAAGTTGGACCACTTTAGCTTTGTGATCCGTTCTTTTGCTTTCACCCATTTTGTCTTTCGCATTTTGACTTTAAGTTCGCCCACGCTTTTATGATTCCGTATAAGAGTTAGGCTCCGAAAACGAGTCCCAACAGAGATGCTCTGCATTAGTACGAGAGTGTGTCAGGGACTCAGATGAGACCACCAATGCTCGTATGGAAAGATTTCTTAGTAATGTATAATAAGAAGTACCTATCTGAAGTTTAAATTCAACAGAAGCAGAGAGAGTTTCTGAGTCTTACCCAAAGGGAGATGACAGCGAGCAAATATAAGCACCAGTTTACATAGCTATCTCGATATGTAGTAGAGATGATGATGAGTGAGGTAGCTAAATATCGTAGATTTGAATCGGGGTTGCATCTAGCTATTATAGAGAAAGTGGTGGTACAGAATTTTTGTGATTTCCAACAGCTAGTTTAAGCGGCACTAAGGGTAGAGAACATTGAGAATATAAAGAGTGCCATAAACAAAAAAAGAAAGGGGAGAGAACAATTCAAGAGGGGAGGTGGTACTTCTATGCCCGAGAGGAGTGCTAGGACTCTCCCTGTGCAGTCTGAGGAAAAGAACAGTGGTGTAAGTAGGCCTAGACCTATGAGGGCTTCTACTTTTCTCATCAAGCCTCAACGGTGGGAGGTAGTAGAAGGGGAGAAGGGGATAAGTCTTCTATACCTAAGTTTGATCATTGTGGCAAGTTCGATGGAGGGGAATGCTACAGGCTGACTGGAGCTTGTTTCAAATGTGGAGAGAAAGGGCATATGGCGAGAGAGTGTTCGCAGTATGCAAGAAGAGAGGGAACTTAGATGTAAACTTCAAGGAGAGCTGAGACAATGGTGCACGAGACTGCAAATAAAGTGGGCAGTTCTGATGCAGTTAAGAGAGTGAATCTTCCAGGGAGATCAAGGGACAAGCACCAGCTAGAGTGTTTGCAATGACACGGGAAGATGCGGAGATCACTCCAGAAGTTGTGACTGGTACAGTTAAATTATTTGATGCTAATGTTGTTGTCTTGATTGATCCGAATTCTACCCATTCGTTTGTGTTATCAAGTAGAATTGTGCATGGTAGAGAACTGATCCCATTGGATACTCCTTTAACAGTTAGTACTTCAATCGGCCAATATATTGTGATTAGTCAAGTTTATAGAGACTGTGAGATATGTGTTGGAGGAGAATGATTAGTGGTGGATCTAATGCCATTGAAGATGGGAGGATTAGATGTGATTTTAGTCATAGACATGTTCGAGAAGTATAATGCTAATTTGGATTGCAAATGAAAGATAGTAGAGTTTAAGGTGGATGACGGGAGCAAGGTGGTGTTTGTGGGAGATAGAAAGTCAAGCCCTCCCAGAGTTGTTTCGGCTCTGTTAACAGAGAAAATGATGAGAAAAGGGTGTGAAGCATTTTTGGCCTATGTAGTAGACACGAAGGCAGATGGAGGGGAGTTAGAAGAAATTCCTATGGTCATGGAATTCTCGGATGTCTTTCCAGAAGAATTGCAAGGACTACCTCCACCAAGGGAAATTGAGTTTCTCATTAAACTTCTTCCAGGTATTGCACCAATCTCATTTCCACCTTACTGAATGACTCCAGCAGAATTGAAGGAGCTTAAGGAGCAATTGGAAAATTTATTAGAGAAAGGTTACATTAGGCCGAGCTCTTTACCTTGTGCAGCTCCGGTCCTTTTCATAAAGAAGAAAAATGGATCTTCAAGAATGTGTGTGGGTTATAAGAAGCTTAACCATGTCACCATCAAGAACAGATATCTACTCCCACGCATAGACGGCTTGTTTGATCAATTGCAAGGGAAAAAAATCTTCTCCAAGATAGATTTGAGATTGGGTTATCACTACTTGAGGATAAAGGAGTCTGATGTATCAAAGACTACTTTTAGAACACGGTGTGGGCATTTTGACTTTTTAGTTATGCCCTTCAGATTGACGAATGCCCCTGCAGCTTTCATGAATCTAATTAATAGCGTCTTTAAGTCGGTTTTAGACAGATTTGTCATAGTCTTTATTGATAACATATTGGTTTATTCCAAGAGTGACAAGGAGCATGAAGAGCATTTGGCGATTGTCATGCACTACAAGAAAAGCAAGAATTGGAGACAAAAAATTACCGACGAAAAATATACCACTGCGAATTACCCACGAAAAATTCATTTCCATGGGTAAAATTGACAAGAAAATTTTCGTTTAGTGACGATACTAATATCCATCACTAAATATGGAGGGAAATCATCTCGGTAAATTTAGCGATGGACTTTAGCGACGGAAAATTACCGATAAAAAATATAACGTAGCAAATTACAAATGGAAAATCCATTTCCGTAGGTAAAATTGACGAGAAAATTTTCATTTAACGACTGTACCAATATCTGTCGCTAAATATGGAGAGAAATCATCCCGACAAATTTTATGATGGACTTTAGCGACGGTACAAGATTTCCATCGATAAAAGACTTAGCAATGGTATAAGATATCCGTCGGTAAAAAAAGAGAATTATTGGCGGAATAAAAAATTTTGAATTTAACTACAGAAATTTTCGTCGGTAAAATCTCCTTAAATTTAAACTCACCCGACATCTCCCCCCCCCCCCCACCTTATCTTTTTCTTCCTTCTTGCATCTCCTTTTCAATCGACTTTCTTCTCTATCGTGGACTCCTTTTCTGCTCATCAGCATTGTCTTCTCTAGCCAATGTCACCGTGTCCTTCGGTGGAGGTATTTTGGCAACTACTGTCATTTATTTTTTCGTATATTAGATGAAAGTTAATTTGGATATTTGATTACTTTCATTTATTTGTATATTTTGTGACTGGAAAACAACTTTAAGATATAAATGTTAGTGATAAAAGGGACAAGACCTAATTTTAGTTGTGATGTTGGGATAAATTTCACATGGATTTAAGATATTTGATGAAATGTCTATTCTTTGAAAAAATAGTTTCAGTTCTTTATTTTCAATTCTTTTTTAGTATGAATTTCATAATTTCAGTTCTTTAGTATGAATTATTTTTTTAACCTTTGCATAAGAACCAGAATATAATAAGTGTTGTGATTGGTACAAAGAGATTTAGCAAAGTTCTCTCCATGGTAGCTTCCAGAGAAACTAAACACTTTGTAGGTAAATTTTAAAAAATAATTTTTAGCAAATTTACTGACGAAAAATCTATTTCTGTAGGTAAAGTATATTGTATTTACCGACGGAAATTCTTTTTCCTTAGGTAATTACCGACAAAAAAACCAAATCTGTTGGTAATTTTCTGACAGAAAAATTTTATCCTTTGGTAAATTTACTGACCGAATAAAATTTCCGTCAGTAAATTTACCGACGGTATAAAAAATTTTATTGGTAAATTTTCCTACAGCCGTATTTCCGACGCCTTTTTTCGTTAAAAAATTTTGTGGCTAAATAAGCTTACCGACGGAGTGTGTACAAATTCTGTTGATAATTTCTGTCACTAAACTTTATTTTTCTTGTAGTGTTGGAGACATTGAGAAAGAACAAGCTATATGCCAAATTCAACAATTGTGAATTTGGGCTAAAGGAAGTGACATTTCTTAGGCATATGATTTCACAGCAAAGAATGCATGTGGATCCGAGAAAAATTGAAGCTGTGGTGAAATGGGAAGCACCTAAGAATGTAGTTGAAGTGAGAAGTTTCTTGGGCTTAGTTAGGTATTATAGAAGGTTTATAGAGGGCTTTTCTATGATAGGAACTCCACTTTCCAAATTGACAAGGAAGAATCAGAAGTTTATGTGAATAGAGAAAAGCCAGAGGAGTTTTGAGCAATTGAAGAATAGGCTTACAATGGCACCGATTTTGACAATGCCTTCGGGTAGTGATGGATATACAGTATATAGTGATGCCTCAAGGAAGGGATTGGGTTGTGTATTAATGCAAGGAGATAAGGTGATTGCTTATACTTCTCGACAATTAAAGCCCTATGAGATGAATTATCCTACGCTTGATTTGGGGTTAGCTTCCATAATTTTTGCATTGAAGATATCGAGACAATATTTATATAGAGTCAGCACTAGGATGTTTATAGACCATAATAGCCTTAAGTATCTGATAATCCAAAAGGAGTTGAATTTGAGATAGAGAAGATGGTTAGAGCTACATAAGGATTATGACTTGATGATGGATTACCACCGGGGAAAGCTAATGTAGTAGCAGATGCATTAAGTAGGAAATCTACTACGGCACATATGGAGACGGTGTATTTTCCTTTGTTGAAGGAATTGGCCAAACTTAAAGTGACATTGAAGCAAGACAAACTTGGATGTGTATTGTCTAACTTTAGAGTAAGGCTAGTGTTGAATAAAAAGATTAAGGAATTATGGGAACAAGATGAGTATTTGAGCAAACTCAAAGAGGAGACTAAGAATGGCAAACCTTCTGAAATAAAGGTAAGAGAAGATGGATTGATGGTGGTAGGTAACAGATTGTGTATTCCTGATAAGTTAAAGTTCAAGGAAGAAATTCTTGATGAGGTACACAATGCGCCTTATGCTATGCACCCAAGTAGCACTAAGGATGTATAGAGATTTGAAAGAGCACTTTTGGTGGAAAGAAATGAAGAAGGATGTTGTAAAGCATACTAACAAGTGCTTAGTATGTCAGCAAGTAAAGGCTGAACACTAGGCACCTTCAGGTAACCTTAACCCTTTTCCTATTCAAAAATGGAAGTGGGAAAATATTATGATGGATTTCTTGATGGGATTGCCAAGAACCAACAAGAAGCATGATACAATATGGGTGATTGTGAATAGGCTAACGAAGTCAACATATTTCTTGCCAATTAAGCAAACAGATTCTTTGAATGCTTTGGCCAAGAAATATGTAGATGAAATAATCAGGCTACATGGGATTTCAAGCTCTATAGTTTTAGATATAGATCTCGGGTTCACCTCCATATTCTGGGGCAGTTTATAAGAGACTTTGTAAACTAACTTATATTTTAGTACTGCTTTTCATCCACAGACTGATGGACAATCAGAGAAGACAATACGGACATTGGAGGTAATGTTGAGAGCTTGTGTTATGAATTTCAAAGGTTTATGGGATGATCATTCGCCTTTAATAGAGTTTGCTTACAATAATTCCTATCACTCAGGAATTCAAATGGCACCTTAGAAGCTTTGTATGGTAAAATGTGCAAAACTCCTATCTGTTGGGATGTGGAAGGTGTAAGGAGACGTGTAGGACCTGAGTTGGTATAAGTCACAGTTGATAAGATTAAATTAGTGAAACAAAGACTTAAAGCAGCTCAAGATATAATGAAGAGCTACACAAATGCAGATAGAAAAGAGATGAAATTTGAAATTGGAGATAAAGTGTTTCTTGGAGCTTTTTCATGGAGGGGAGTATTGAGATTTGGTAAGAAGGGCAAGCTTAGTCCAAGATACATAAGCCCTTATAAGATCATTGAGAAGATTGGGCCTTTAGCTTATAAGTTAGCTTTGCCTCCGGAATTGTCTAAGATTCACAATGTCTTCCATGTATCGATTTTGAGAAAGTATCGATCCAATCCTTCACACATAGTTCAACCTTTGGAGGTTCAATTACGAGAGGATTTGACTTATGAAGAACAACCAGTGGAGATTTTGGACTTGAAGGAAAGGTATTGAGAAACAAGACAGTGAAATTGGCTAAAGTCTTATGGAAGAACCATTCTATAGAGGAGGCAAAATGGGAGCCTTTGGAAGCAATGAAGGAGAAGTATCCATACCTCTTTGTGGACTCAGGTAAGAATTTTGAGGACGAAATTCTTTTAGGAGGGGAGAATTGTTGGACCCCGAAATGTTTTCAGTTATTATTGATTTATTTGTTTAATTATTTATTTATGTCTTGTTTGGTGTTTATTTATTTATTTTCAGAATTTGGGTCATTAAATTTAGTAAGCATGAATATATATTAAAATTTGATGGAAAGATTATAATCAAGTTAAAATTAATATGGTGTTTAAAAAGATTAAAGGAGTTAGAGACATAAAAGACAAAGAAGGGGCAAAATGGGAAGGACAAGGTAAATGAAGGGCAAAATTGGAAAATTTGACCAAAATGTGTTATTGAATTAGAAGAAGAAGAGAGAATGTCGTGCGTGTGAGAAGAAAAGAAGAAGAAGAGAAAATCAAGCCAATGTTTTGGATATCTTGAAAAGTTTAAGCTAAACAAGTAAGTATAAGCATTAACCCTTCTTGATTGTTGGATGAACCATATTTAATGATAGTTAGAAGTGAAAATGAAGTTGAATGTGTGCATGAAGTTGTTGATTAATAGTATATGAAAATGTTTTTAGCTTTTTGGTTGATGAACAAGAATAGCTTATGAATTGGTTTGTGAATGATTTTGAGTTAAAATGAAGTTGAAAATGAAGTAGAAAGGATGATTTTTGTATAAGATGTGTTAGATGTAAGATGTTGGGGGTAAGAAATCTGGAAAATAGAACGAAAGGGCTAGAAATTCATAAGTTTTTGTGGAAGTTTACCGCGGCAAACTTCTAGCTTTGCCGCGGTGACGTCAAATTTTCCTGCACCAAACATACTTTGGTATTTTGAGCATAACTTTTTTTTTATAGTTATCCAAATGGAGTGCTTTTCAACTTGGAGTAAACTAAAGACATATTGCTAAAATTTGTCTTAAGAAATCAAGTTTAAATTTTGTATCTAAGGATTCCAAGTTTTGTAAGGAATTTGAGCACAAAATATTGTTTTGGCATAAGAATAGTCTGACAATGTTTAGAGTATAACTTTTAGATTACTGAACCAAATTGAATGATTTGCGGACCATGTTTATAAAAGAAAGTGTTATCAAATTTCTTAATTTACCTGATCATAATGATCATGAAAAAATTGACCCGAAAGTCTGAATTTTAAAAAGGGTTATAGTTTAATTTTAGCATGTTTTGATTATTAAAGTTTTATGAATTTTCATCTGAATTTGAATTGAATGAGAAATTTTTATGTTTAGGAAATCAATAAAACCTCACCCAATAGTAAGAAGAAAAGAAATCTTGAGTTGGATTTTGCAAACGAAATTAGGTAGGTAATGTATTTATAGTTATTGTGTAATTAGGCAAACTCTTTCCTATGTATGATATGTGGAATTGCTTGAATTTGATTTGCTTGAAATTGAAATCATTGTGAATGTTTGAAAATGCATGCTAAATTATGATTATGTTATACCTTGAAAAAGGTTATAACATGAAAGTATGAGTATATGATAAAATGATTTGAGCATGATTACGTGCTTTTGTTTGGGTGAGAGTGGAACCATTTTGTTTGTCATAAGCACGTTGATAAGAGCCTTCTCCCGACTACCCGCTTATGACATATGAACTCCAAAAATGGACTTATTCTATTTATGGTGTAAACTTCAGTTTATCTATTCTACTTCCATGGAACCCTCAAGCCATTTGTTTGTGTGTTACATCTTTAAATTGTCAAGTATAGTGTATTTACATGCTATGCATAATGGTTAAAGCCTATGTTATGAGTTATGTGATGACTTGCTTAATTATGAGTTTTTAAGCTAAATTGAGAATGCTTAAGTTGTTAGATATATACATGATTGAATTTGTGGTAAATTATCGATGGCTATAAATATATAAGCCACTAAGCTGTGTAGCTCACCTTACTATTCACCCCTCAGGTGTAGAACGAGAAGGTTAGCGATCCTTGCAAGGCATCGAAAACTCTAAGATAGTTAAAGACTTTTGTACTAAGTTAATGACTATTTTGGATAGCCTTATAGGCATATTAACATTGAGCATCCTCTATATTTTGTTTTAAACTTTGATATGTATGATGATGTGTAAGTAAAGTTTGTCCAAACTCTTTGGAATTAGTAATGAAATGAAAAATTGAAGTTTCTTTTGTGTATAATTATGTTTAGCTTATGGTTAAGTTTGGATGGTTAGATTTGAATGTATGAGTTTGTTTAGAATGATTGAATGTTAGAGTTTGGGTTTCGGATTCTAAGGTTTCGCCGTGGCAAAGCCAGAGATTTGCCACGACGAAGCTAAAGATTTGTTGCGGCGAACCATTCCGCAGGCGACTTCACCGTGACGAAGAATGACTTTCACCGTGGCATATTTGATCCGAAGAGGCTGGGAGATTACTCCCAGGTGTTCTTCGTAGAGAACATTTTGATGCCGCAGTACATGCTGCCACTTCTCTTTGCTATTTGAATCCTTTCGACCCTCCTCTCACGTGATCCTTACTGGACGGTCCCGAGCGGTTACCTCGGGATAGGGAACGAGACTCAGGCCCAGCATTGTTTGATATAAGAGCAAGAGTTGGACTCTAGAAATATGGGGTAATGAAGACCACATTTTATGACTTCGAATGTTGGGCTCCAGATACAAGGTCCAACAGCCATCCTCTCCATCGCCACTATCAATGTTGCAGAATGAACAAAACATGAAGAAAAAACGAGAGAAAAATATTTTCGGCTAGTTCTATCCCTGATATCCCCTCTACTGTCACAAACTTTCCTTATAAAGTAAAATTTAGGTTTAAATCGAGGGACACTTGGCATTAATAGGGACAACTGGCATTAATAGGACACTAGGTGAATGCCACGCTCGTGAGTTAATTCTCACAGGTGTGAGAACACAGTTCACAGCCATGCATGGCCTTGTATGACCATGCAAGGCCTTCTTACGGTGTTGCGTGGCAATGAGAGATCTGCCTAGGTGTAAGAAATTTCTCACACCCATGTGATCCAATATATGTCGTGATACTTCTCCTTTCTTTATTCTTGACTTGTCATTCTATCTTACCTCTTCTTCTTTCAACCCTGTTCTTCTTTATGCTCCATGAATTAATAGAATATGAAAATTGAGAAGATGGCTTCAATGGACCGCCATACACCAAGACTAACAATTATTTAAAAATTAACAAATAGCAAAAAGAAACAATTATAAAAATATACATACAAAAAACACCAACTAAAATTAAAAACAAAAATTAAACTACTAGACTCCCTAGCAACTGTGTCAATATTTGACAGGGCATGTTAATTGCATTACAATATTTTCCCAACTCTGCACACTAAAATTTGTGGTTATGGTGAGTTAGGATTGAATCTACAAGGAATGTTTGGTTAGTTTCCATAACAAAATTAATTGATGCAAGAAAAATATAAATGGGGGGTTTTGGATTTTTAACAATTTAGAAAATAAAATAAAAATAAACGATCGCAAATAAATTAAAATAAGCAATTGAAAATGATTAAAGTGTAAAATATAAAAAAGATCTGGTTTTAGGATCAATCTTGGGCTAAACATGATCAAGCATGTTCCTTTAATTTAACATCTTTACACCTCTCTTTGGACTATTGATCTGAGACTAATAGTATGCTCTTATAATCTTGGTTTACCCTAAATTGTGTTTAATTAAGATACAATTATTATTTAAACCTAACTAATGAATAACCTAGGATACGATCTCTAGATTTAGTTTGGTAGCAGCATTATGAAGTGGAAAACGATCAGTATAGGTAGTAACCTCACACGTTCAGGTTATCTAACCTAAGTTATGTTGTTCTTAACGATTCACGATCATTATATGCAACTAACAAATATCAAATGTAACAATTACATATTACATTCAACATTATAGCAATAAATAGAACAATCAAAATAACATATTAAGATTATATATCCAAAACCTAGCTCAATCAACACAAACAATACAACAATCCATAAAGAGATTACAACTTTAAAAGAATGAAATAGCTTAACCGTGACTTGGCTTTGACATCCTAGTTGAATCGCCATTAGGAAGTTGGCCTACCATCTCCATCTTTAAGCTATCACCATCGACGTAAGAAATTTTTCACACCCATGCGATGCAATATATGTCGTGATACTTCTCCTTTCTTTGTTCTTGAATTGACATTCTATCTTTCCTCTTCTTCTTTCAACGCTCTTCTTCTTTATACTCCACGAATTAATAGAATATGGAAATTGATAAAATGGCTTCAATGGACATGCTTTTGGGTCACTTTAGCTTCTTCACTTTCAAATTGTACCTAAGATCAAATATGAGCTAAAGTGAGTATCCTAGGCATTTTTAAGGCATTAATCACTAAGTATAGTATATCAAATGAATCAACATTTAAACACATATCAGAAATACATATTGATTTAAGTGTTTCAATCTTTTATGCCTCAAAATTTTAAAATTTATTTGAAATAATTTCAACTTTGCATGATGCTCATCATTTGATCATCAAAGTGTATAAAAGTGCATAATGCTAGTTAATTTAGCTATTTGATATATTTTTACTCTTATTCTTAAAAGACCAAATCTTTTAGCATACACACATTTTAATTTTTTGAAATATATTTTATACCTTATATATAATGGACTAGCTCAAAACTAACTAGCTAATTATTAAGATAAATTAAAGCTATATCATAATTCCACAACTATTTGCATTAGATAATTCTACAAGGGATGTTTATGTACATTGAAGAAATCATATTTTAGAGCTGCAAGGGATGTTTATGCATCACTTAAACATAATACCATACGCACTTGACATTCTCAACCTTTTCATATAAAGTAGTATCACTTGATGGATCATAAAATTAACATTTCTTAAAGGTTGTAACATTCAAATAAGTATTCTTCTATTAACTTTTAAGAATAAAACTTTTCACATTAATTCATCATAGAATGTCATTGGCTAGTTTTCAATGGTGGAAATGAGCTCCATTAGGAGAAATGTAGCAAAACTCGCCCCAATCAAAAACAAATCGATGCAAATCAAATATCCTCATCAAACACTAATCACCCCTTATCTTCCACGGTCGATCTTCTTCTTCAAGATTTTTAATATCATACGAATTACCTCTCTTCATTAGTTATCTATATCTTATTTTTTGTTAGGAAGCTATCAAATGAAAGTTTGATTATATATACTATATGTTGTATAAAGCTTCCTCAAATCTTCAAGACAACATAGATGGAAATAGAGGCAATGGTGATGTCCCAATGGTTCGCACAGGATTAGGAAAATCGATTATTTAAAAATAGTGGTCGATTGTAAAAACTATGTATGTTCATTATGTTTGTTCATTGTGATGATGATGGAGTTTATCAGTTGGGTATGCATGATTTTGAATTTGGGTTCCCATTATCATTTGATTTAGCTTTGCTTGTTTTACACTATTTGCTCATTAGGTGAAATATATGGTACATGCGATTCATCTAATACCATCATCCATACTACATATGAGAAATTGTTCACTGTATCTTCTGCAAATTTAGTAAAAGCAAAGAAGTTATTAGAAAAGGGTATCAATAAACCAGAGCCTGAGGGAAGATCCATAACCGTTTCAATTGATGACGTGGAACATACAAGGAGGCTTCTTGGCAATCCAAACATTAGGAACCCCTTTATTGAATCTACCGAGTTTAAACTCACTTGGAATTCAAAAAAAATAATTATTTCTTTTCCTTTCCAATGGAATATTAGGCGCCAAACTTTATTTATTACTTTGTTTGTAAGAATTATTAAACTTCTAATTAACATCTTCTAGTGCTTACCATATATCATTATATTATATTGCTTATCATATTTCAATATTTATGTGAATTATTATTTTATTGTTAATAAATATTAATGATTAATAATAATAGTTAACTTAAAATTTTGATATTTTGATCTTATTAATATTAAAATTTTATAATATTAAAATTTTAGGTACAATTATCTTTTTATTCCCAAAAATATTTATGTTTTAAAATTTAAATTATCTTCCGTGTATTTTTCAACAATATGTTCAAAATTTTGAAAACATTTTAAAATTTTTAGATGCACCATTTTATCTTCATGAAAGTTTTGTATGAACAGAGGTATAGTATTATGTAAAATACGCATTATTAAAGAATCATTTATCTATAAATCCATATATTTAAACAAATTTATAAACAAAGCAAATGAAAATATATGAAAAAAATCATATAAATGTCAATTATAATTAATCTTAATTAGGATTATTAAGTACACTTACCATTAAAAACTTATCTTCTAAACATTATTTTTAAGAATATTATTACATACAAAAATTCATCAAAATTCTTCTAAGAAATTATCATGTAACATCAATTATTTAATGTAAACTTTTGGCGACAATCCCACAATTATTCGTCGAAAGTATAACTTTTTGCGATGATTTTGTTAATCTCGCTAAAGGCTATCAATTTGGCTACGAAATTTCTAAGCCATTGCAAAATGCAGATCCTTTGCAACAATTCCTTATAATCGTCACAAAATATTTTCTTTTATCGACGATTTGAAAAGGCATCACAAAATGTTATACATATAGAGACGAATTTGTAAATGATATCTAATAGTCTCTTGTGTGGTAATGTATGTTTAGAGGTAATCTAAACTCTACAAGTTCTCGTACAACAGCTGGAAATCGTGATACTTCAAAGTTGTATTATGATCATTGCAAGAAAACTATGCGTACAAAGGATACGTGATTTGAAATGCACAGGCATCCCAATTGGTGGGGAAAAGGAAAAAAATATAATTTGACATAAGCAAAGGCATCAAATCAAACACAGATCATGAAAAAAAGCATAGAAGTCCACTAGATCACAAATCAATGGTCTTTCCAAGGAATAATATACTCAACTTATGTCTCTATCAATTCTTGACAAGGATCATAACCTTAACCCTAATAGTTAATTTTATCATAAAGGTAATTTCACTATCCAACTGTAAGACTGAATCGATTAGTTCTGGTATTACCGATCACATGACTTGTCAAGATTAATTGCATCTTGCATGATGAAGAATATTAATTTTAATTCTCTTATTTAAACCTTAGATGGTTCTTTTGTCCAAGTCGAGTGTTATGGAAATATCATCATCAATTCAAAAATCACATTAAATCATGTTCTTTACATACTTCCTTTTTCCTGTAATCTTATTTCTAAAAGGAAATTAACCAAAATTTTAAACTATGCAACTCTTTTTCTCCCTTTTTTTTTTTTTTTTTTTTTTGCCTTATAAGACTTAGATAAGAGGAAGCTAACTGGCATTGGTGAACTCAGTGGTGGTGTTTATTATTTTCAAGCAATCAATCTATAGCTTTATCAAATTTTGCTTGTGATGCTGGGTTTTTTTTTAATAGCAAAATCCATTTGGTCATTTATCTTTTGGTATATTGTCTTACATCGACAGCCAGAACCCTCATTGCGTGAAGCATTTCCGTACTTGTGACACTTGTCATCAAACTGAACAAATCCTTTGTCCTTTCCTAGTAGCACTACGAAGGCATAGAATGGTTTTCAAATAATTTATCGTGGTATTTGAGATTTTTATCAAAGTCAGTATCTTGTGACCGTTATTTTTTAAGTATTATTGCTGATCTTACTAGGTTTACCTAATGAAAAGCTAGAATCAAATATATTATTTGTTAACATCTTTTTTTAATACATAGAAAAATTACTATTCATGTCAGTGATGCCACAAATAAATTCCAATATTTTTGTTAGTAAAATAGGATTCTCAACCAATTTTCTTTTATCTTTATAACTCAACTAAATGATTGTAGAATGCAAATATATACACCTTTTTGAAGTTGCAAGGGCCTTCAAATTTTAAGCAGGATTTCCTATTAAATTTTGGAATGAACGTGTCTTAAAAACAACCCATTTGATTAATTATACCCCTACACCTTTTTTATTTGGAAGCAGTTCACCCTAAGTATTGTTTTCTCACATACGTACTTACTTGGCATCTTTAAGTGTTTACTTTTCTTTGCTATGCCTTAGTTGTTCTAAAGTACACGGTTAAATTTAGTGGGTGTGTCAGACCTTGCATTTTTGCTGCTGGCTATCTATAGAGTTAAAACGGCTATAAAGTCTATAACCTGAAAAATATCTTTTCTCTTTATACTCACTCAACTCATCAATGACTACTCAAAAAAGCAACCTTACTAGTTGTAGGAAAATTTCGGTGTGTACATCACATGTACACGGTGCGGAAAACAAAAATTTTTTGTTCTGAGACCTTCCCGAAAGCCAGGATCCATGTGTCTATATAACAAAGTTAAACCATAACGACCAAAAGAGACCGTCTCTAATGGTATCCACGCAGAGATCGGAGAACCTAACCGGGGCAAACCCTT
>JAOSBK010069216.1:0-14928 GCA_027568895.1 Erythroxylum shatona
AATTCCCATTAAGTATAACTTCAAACCTCAAGAATAAAGAAAATTAACACACAAAAAGATAGAAAATAAAGACACTAGCAGTTAGGCAAGAAGTAGTATGACAAGGTTCTCTTCACTGATAATTAGAGTGCCATACAGCTAGTGAAGAATCCAGTGTATCATTTTAGAACTAAGCACATCCGACATAGGCACCACTTCATTCGCAGTTTGGTGAAAGAAGGTGAGATGTGTTTGAAGAAGATTGATAGTGCTAAGAATCTGGCAGTGTGGATGCTAGGAAACTGGGGCTGTGCAAGACCTCAGTTGGTGTTTTACCATAGCGTGGGGGATGTTGTGGCTAGGTGAGTTTGTTGGGTACATTGGCATAGAGAATGAAGATGGTTAGGTTGACTGGATCAGTATCCAAATGAGAGAATTGTTGAGATATGGAGCCTAATAAAATATATTGGACTTTACACTAGACCCACGTTGTTGAGAAGGTAGGGGTTCGAGGGCGGTAGCCCCCAAGGCAAAATAATGTTATGCCTTTTGTATTCTATTCTCCTAGTGTATCATATTATCGGAAAACAATTCACAGTGAATAAAACACCCTAGCAGCCCATAGATGTATCCATATTTTGGTGAACCACATAAATCTGTGTGTTCGTTTATTTTCCTCACTATTCTTTGATTATTGTGTTTGATCGTCCATGACACAATATAGCTGTAAATAACTTGCCAACATAGGATAATAATAGAGATAAAATTGCAAAACAAAACTTTCAGTTGGGAGAAGATAAGTAAATCCTCCTATCTTAAAGAAAGCCTCAGATCTACAGAAAAAGGCTAGTTAAAACAGTTGTAGCAAAGAGGATAACTCATTTTAATCATAACTGAATGGTAAATCACCTACTAGCCTAGAAGAAGGTAGCAACCAAGGATCTGGAGATATTGATAATTCCATTATTGAATCTATTTATGATGTGCTTGGCAATGCTCTTATTGTTGAGACCACGATGTAAAATGACCATAAAGAAGACTTTCAACTACACACTAATAAGTCTAAGAGGAGAACTATGAAACGAAAAGGGAAAAATCAAAACATAGGGGGTTCTCCCCTCCATGACGGTTCTAATTTGGAAAATTAGAGGGCTTAATAACCCTTTAAAAAGATCCACGGTGAAGGATTTAGTTAAAGCGCAATAACCTTGGTTAGTTGGTTTGATTGAGGACAAAATTAAGGAACCTCTTCAGCCTAAGAATTTGTTTTTGGGAGCCAATTGGAAATATTTCTGAAATCATCTCTCTCACTATATTTGGAGGATTTTTTGTTTTTTTAACTCTGATATTTTGTCTGTTAATAAAGTTAAGTGATTAATTACTGTATTTGAGATGTCACTTAGAGGGGCATAATGTAGCATTTGAACTTATTCTTATATTCACATCCAACTTCAGTTTTCAGCGTCACAAACTATGGTTAGATTTAATTAGATAACATATTGCTACACAGCTTGCATAGCTAGTAAAAGGTGACTTTAACTGTATCTTAAACTTGTCAGAATTGGAAGGAGGGAAAAAATTATGCATAAATGACACCAAAGAGGTCAATTATCTATTTAGTAATATGGATCTAATGGACCACTCCTCATCTGGTCAATTCTTCACTTGTTCAAAAAACAAATGGGAGGCATTTACATATGGAAGAAACTTGATAGAACTTTGATAAACCCCAACTGGGCAACTCAATTCTTGAGCTCTCATATCCATTTTGGTGAAACACTCCTCTCTGACCACTCTTATTTACATATCTAAGGAATAATGCAACTCACAAAGTTTGGAGCTCCTTTTTGATTTTTCAATGATATCTCACAAATGGAGGGATTTATGAACCTTTATTAAGTTATTGTAAGTAGGATATTAATGGATATAAAGCCTATTAGCTAATGTAAAAACTGAAAAAGTTTAAAGCTGCACTCAAGCCCTTCCTCAAGCATTACTCTCATCTCCTTTTTAACCTCAAATAACGGCTCAAGATTGCTCAGGAAAATTTTTATCACGATCCTTATGATCCCAACTTCTGAGTGGTGGAGACATATTCTTTAAAGGAATATCAGCAGGCACTTAACCTACTATACTCCATACTTAAGCAAAAAATATGTGTTAATTGGTTTAGGGATGGTGACACTAATTTCAAACTTTTTAAGTTGTCCATTTTATCTAGAAGAAATCATAATAAAATTTGTCTACTAATGAATGATGATGGAAACACTTATTTTGATCATGCATCTCTTTTGGCCTTGGCCAAAAATTATTTTAGTCATTTGATAAGGTCAACACTTTCTGAAGATCCATCCTGTAATATGAAGCAAATTCGAACAAGCTTGTGGGACCAAGATATCCAGCCATCTTTGATTTCTCCTTTTAATGAGCAAGAGATCAAACAGGTGATTTTCAGCATGCATCCAACCAAAGCCCTAGGACTTGATAGTTTTTCTACTAGTTTCTTCTAACATACTTGGGAAATCACGGGAAGTTTATCTATGAAGGCAGTCCTTAAATTTTTCTCATCCTCTAACTTCTTCATAAGGTAAACCACACTTATATATGTTTAGTGCCAAAGAAAAAACAACCTCTACATATGTTTGATTTTCATAAAAAATATCCTCTACATATGTCTGATTTTTGTCTGATCTTATGTTGTAACAAACTCTATAAAGTTATCACTAAACTGCTTATGGATTGACTAAAAAAAGTTCTTAAGGAAGTTATACACGTCTCACAAAGTGTTTTCATTTTGGAGCAAAATATCGGAGACAATATCATACTTCTATAAGAGCTGATCAAAGAGTATGCTTCGATAACAAAAATCAATAATTGTTTAATAAAAATCGACTTCTTTAAAGCCTTCCACACACTCTCAGTTAAAGCTTCATCCAAGTTTGTTTAGAAGCTTTAGGAATTCTTAGCCAATTTGTGAAATGGATTATGTCCTACATCTTTACTACCTCGCTGAGTGTTTTTATTAATGGCATGCCCCTACTCCCTTTCAAAATGTAAGAGGCATCTGGCAGGGGGACCCTTTATCTCCCTACCTCTTTACCATTGCTATAGAAAGCTTATCCCAATTATTGAACAAGATCATAACTTCTAATGGAAACTTCACTTTTCATCACTGATGTGTGGAAGGTAGGCTCACTCACCTATTATTTGCTAATGACCTAATACTCCTTAGTGGAGCGGAAGCTCAACTTACTATTTCAGACACTAGCAATTTTTTCTAAACGTTCTATCTTGAGAATTAATATAGAGAAAAGTCACTTATATATGTCTTCGATGTGCGTAATAAGGAGGAAATTAGTATTATGATAGGTAAGAGCCTTCCCCCTCTTTACCATTGCTATAGAAAGCTTATCCCGATAAGCCACTAATTATTGATCTTTAAGGATAGATAGTTAAGTTATAACCAAGTTTGTGTATAAGAGTATGATGAGGAAAAGAAGGCATCCATAATATATAATGGAACCTTCTTATTATAATATGATATCTTTCAAACTAAAAAATATAGTGGTGACCTACTAAATGCTAGTTAAATCTGTGTTACAAAAGTAGATCAACATATTAACAAAAATATGAAGGTTTGTGTAGACGATATGTTCATCAAGATAAGAGTAAGGAGAAATCACTTAGTACACTTACAAGAATGCTTTAAAACATTGAAAAAGTAAGGTATGAAGTTAATTCTTTATAATTGTATGGACAAAACTTCCAACCAAAAGTTTTTAAGCTTTATAATGAGTCATTAAAGGTAGACTATAAGAGGTCTAAGCTTAATATAAAGCCATGATAGATGCTAAGGAAACATAGATCCTTGTAGGTAAAATAATAAGTTTATCTTGAATCCTGTCTAAGTCTATAAAAAGCAACCTCCCTTTATTCAAAATATTGACAAAATTGAAGAATAGTATGCATTATTCTTATCAAAAGACTCAAGTGAGCTTGTCTTAAATTCTTCACCTATTTGTACTATGTGTGTTGATGGTGCATCAAGTGAAAAAGGGTGTTAGGTTAGCATGGTTAACTATGGCCTATATAAATTTAACTTCAAATAATGTCAAAAACATAAGTTTAGGGCCTCAAATAATGAGTATCCAAAAACTTTATGAGTCCTTATATTATGCTAAATTTTTCATTTTTTATACATCCACATACTACCTAACAGAATTCAACAATGGATCCTTATAAGGCATGAAAATGATGGTAGGTTAGAAAAATGTGTTTAGGCAGATGAAACGGTTAGTATCTTTCTAGAGCTATCGAACCTATAGGATAAATCCTTTTCAGTTGGCTTACAGTGTAAAGCTCTTGATCTAAATTAAGATAAGAACTATATACCATGTGAAAAACTTTAGACCTGACAATAAAAAATCAATAATTAGGACAAAACTATATCTTATAGACGAAAAGAGACATGATGCGTATCTAAAGAACCTTACAAATTAATAATATGTTAAATTCTTGACCAAAAATGGTTATAAAATAGGTTATTAAGAAAGGGAATCTTATGTTGAGAAAGGCTAATATATTTAACAAAATTGATGCTAAGGGAAAGCTTGTCCCCAATTGGATAAGCCCATATCATGTAAGGGAACTTATCAAATATGAGATAAACTAAAAAGGCTTGATAGATCTAAGGTCCTAAAGACCTTGATGATTACCTTAGGCTTCAATTTTCATCATATAGATTGGTTCAATGAATATTGCATTAACATCATTTAATTAATATGTCAAACTTATGATATTCCTAGTTTAAAGTGCAAATCACCCTTTAATGTTGATGTTCTTATAATATGTTTTATTTACTGGACAATTTTTCTTCCTTCTATGGTCTTTACAATTGGAGGATTATGTGTTATGTACAATTTACAAGAAGGGATCATGAAATGATCAAAAGAATATGTCAATTGTTTTAAGCAAAGAACATAACCACAATATATTGAATTCCTCATTCTCTTCTCATTTAAACAATTAGATCTTTATTATTCCTTGAATCAGTTTCCTTGTAGCAACTTAACCTAATAAGAAAATGAACATCAATAATTTGGGTTTAGGCAATTCTGATTGTACAAGTTTTGTAAGGTCTAGCTTGGTGACTAAACTTATACACGGTGGTTAAAACCAAGGAAATTCATTTTACCGCAATAATAACCATAATGATATCTGTGCTTTAACTTTTTTACCCTAATAATAGCCACAATGTATTTGTGCTCTAACTTTGGGACATCATTTTTTGCCACCACAAAATAGTGATAGATAAGATGAGAACTCTATAAAGGAAGAGGTGCAATGACCAAAGTAATTGCTTAAGGTGATAAGTTTTGTAAGAATAAGGAAATTGTTGCTTTCAGGTTTCTAGGAAAAACAAAGAAACTATTAACTTAAGGTTTTGGTGTTGAGAAGGTAAAAGCACAAACAAATGAATTGGTATTTTTTCATAAATTTATATTGAAGATTGAAAATATTGAAATAATTTTTTGTTTTAATAATTTTAATAATTAAAATTTTATAAACTTTTAATTAAAATAATTTCAAGTAAGCCATAACAACATCCAATTAGCGAGAGTTGTATAACTAGCATGCCACATGTGATGGGGTAACATCCTTATGATGAAGATCTAATAGAAATCTAGTAAAATTAGGTTTTAGGATGTAAATCATGTCATTTTAAAAATATTAGTGTGCAAATTGGTACCAAAATTGATGACAAGAGTTATCTTAGATATTTTACGAAATATTAAGGGGTCATTTGAAAACTTTGCTTATATTTTAGGTTTAGATGTATTTCAAAAATGATATTGTGCTTCAATATATTATATCTGATATAAAAAAGAAAGTTGAAAGTTATAAACTCTTGAATTTTAAAACTCAAAACATAAACCAATAGGTCAAACATTTCTTTAAAAATCAAACTATCATTTGCAAGATAATATATTAAATCATCTCCCGAGATGACTAGTTAAATACCTCATCCAATGACATACTAAACATAAAAAGTCATAATTCTTCCAATATTTTATATACATCTAGCAAAGTGGGCAATAAAATGTATAGGAAAAAGATAAAGTAAACATCATATACAATGACATACTAAATGTCTCAACGATGACAAGTATGTAGTGATAAATGGGACTTTTTGTTGGATAGGAAGATACAAATTTCTAATCAAGGAATTGAAAACTTAAGCACTTCTTTGAAATGTAATTAGGGTCTAATGGAACTCACGCTTTTTTGTTCTGTTGAGAGGCTATTCCTCTATTTAGATTCTTATCCTTTGTCCATAGCCTTGAAATTGCATGGTAGGCCTTTCAGCCTTTTTAATGAAATTTCTTTATTTATCATTCAAAAAAATGTCTCAAAGTAATAATATGGTAAACATCTCATAGAACAATGTAATAAATATTTTAGAAAACAAAGAACTAATCAATGAATAATGTAATGCATCAAGATATCTCATAAAAATCATATACCTAGAGTCAAACTAGATATCAATTAAATAAAAAACTTAATATCATCTAAAATGGTGGATAGAAACACAAAGATAACATACTTACAAAATGAAAATCATATGAGCTACCCAAATGTCTTTGAGTGGCCAATCTAAGCTCAAAAGTTAGTTTTGCAAGTTTTTCTAAAACCCAGTGAAAATCAAGACAATTGGTCTTTACAATCATATAAATGAAATAGGTTGAAAATTCTAGGAATACAAACTACAAAACCATAAATAAAATGGGCGTTATATCTTAAAGAAAGGCTTTTTATTAATCATGTACATCAACCCAACAAAGTACATTTATATATTGGCCTAATAAAAATACAAATATTGCAAACATATATATTATTGCATCGCTTTTCACACTAACTTTGACCAAAATTTCCACTTTACCTCAAGCTTAGGTTCATTAGCATAAGGCTTTAGAATATCTATGAAAGACAACAAATCAATTGATAAATTCTTATGTTGGTTTTTAAACAAATCCTTATAGACCTATAATCCACTATGATGGAGTGTGCTATATCATTATAGTTCCAAGTGTAAGGCCCTAACATATACCCTAGAAGTACTATAGAATGTATAGGGTGTATTAAGAAGTTAACATAAAGAATTAAGTGCATTTAAGCATAATAAGAGGCATTGCTTAATGTAAAAGATATTGGTAAATTGCTAATTTTTCATTTTGGTGTGGACATACATACTTAGAAGTGAAATATGGATGAGAATGAAAGTAATGAGATTATATGCCAATATGGCAATTAAAGGAAGAATAAGGACCAAATGTGCAATTTTCCTAAAATCAACACATGAACCAATATGAATTAAAGCATGTGTGACCAATAGGATTAAAGCAAGTGTGTCCAATAGGATTGAAGCATGTGTGTCATGACATGGACATGTAAGAGATAAGAGAGGGGTGTGAATTTAGTGTTTTGAATGCCAAATTTTCCTCTTCTCATTTTCTCTCAATTTCAATTTCTTGATCACACCATTTTGCGTGTAAGGAATCAAGCTAATCGTACGTGGATATTATGTTAAAAGTTAGTGGATGTTCTCTTCATCTTTGTCTTTTCTTACTTTTCTCAGGAAGAGATGGAATTATAAGGTTAGAATTGGTATTGAGATGTATAGCTTTGGTGTTTCTAGTTGATGAATCAATTAAAGCTAAAGAGAAGAGAAGGAAAAGTACTAGAAGAGCTAGTTGGCCAATTTCAAGTTTAGGACTGCAGTTAGTTTAGTTCCTATTTATACATGTTTGAATGGGTAAAAATATTAACTTAGACATGGAATGGTGTTTGGAATGGTGTCTTGGTGTTATTTTACATGGCATTGTTTGAATATGATAGGAGAGTAACATGTAATGAAATTCTATCTTAGGTTTGTTTGAACCAATCCTACTATTTTTGGCCATAACTTAGCTTACAGACCTCTAAATTAGATGATTTTAATTGAACATGAAACTTAAGACATAGAAATAAAAATATAGAGAAGATACCTTAACCTAATTCTGGTTGGATGACATTGGAATTTGAGATTGAAAATGGTGATCTGATGTTGCCAATTTGTTGGAGCATCTTGTGACATTTGGTGCATGTTTCATAATTTAGAAATCCAAATGGCTTGTTTTTTATTGCTATGGGAAATAGAGGCATAGGGGAACAAATTTATAGAAGACATCATAACCTAATTTGAATTTTGTCTTATGAAAATTACAGAACAGGTGGAGATATGAATTCTAGGTAGGGGCCATGACGGACAAGAAATTGTACTATTTTAGTGTGTTTTCGTTTCCAATTTTTACCGAATCATATCCAAACCTTTTGGATGTTTATAAAACTTTGCAAACACCTAGAAATAAATGAAATATGACTTGAATAATGTTAATTTGGTGATTAAACATTGAAATTGAAGATTGATCATAGTGTATGCTAAAGTAAATTTACATGTATATAGATTATTTATATGCATATGTATTGCTTATATGTGTATAGTATGACTATTCAAGTGTAATTTTGATACTCTTCTAATAGTGGTAAGTTATATCGTGCATGCATGAATTGAAATATTGATTTTATGATTTGTCAATATATTAATTATGAAATTGGCAAATGGTTAAAGGAAAATGTATTGTTTTGGTGGTGGATAGATAGGCATACCTATAGGGTTATAATGTAACTGCTATAATTTGACACCAATGGTGTCTTCATTTCACGACTATAGTGTCTCTACATTTTGATGCCTTTGGGTATCTATACTTCGATATTTTCAAGTATCTACAATTTGATTTTTTGGATATCTATAGCTCCTATTATCCATACCCACGAGAATGTGCAGGCCTAACACAGAAAGTAAATTAAACAGTTATAAATAAGAAATACAGCATGACAACATGAATATTTGATATTGATGATTTATATTAATGAGCATTTATATTGATGATTTATAATGATGAGCATTTATACTAATAATTGGCATTAATGAGCAATAAATACCAATGTTTGGCTTCTAAATATGAAATCACGGTATATGAAAAATATATTGAAGCACTTTTGCATTATATACCTTGATTAATTATACCATCACTATCTATACATTTTATGATATTTATGAATGTGTTGTTTGGCAGATGACTGCTGTGAGTGGTCATCCAAACTAAATGTTTCCCTACTAAGCTTTCAATCTTAGCACGAGTGTTAATCTGTGTAGGTCCAAGTAAAAGGAGAACATTTGCAGGGACCAAGGCCAACTGTTAGGAAATAAATGTACTTATGGAATGTATCTTTTAGTTAAGGATGATTGTATATGTGTAATAAAGGAAATTACAATTTCTCAACAATTTGTAACTAAGAATTTAAGATATGTGTAATATTTCTTTTGGATTATCATATAAATGCAAAGATGTCATACCACTCTTAAATGATAAAAGTGATATGAAATTTTGTAATATATATATGTACAACATTGAATAGACAAATGTATCATGACGATCCCTATAAATGACTAGAAATGTATGTCATGATTGTTTGTACAGGAATTTGGTTAACATAAAGTTTTTGTATAGGGGTGTTACACCAAGCCTCAAAGGTCATGCTTTTAATGAAATCATGACATATATAAAACTTGAATTTCTTGACATATATAAAACTCGAATTTCTTCTTTATGTAATAAGACTCTTATTGTTACAAGTCCTTGACCAAATGCTCTTTCCCCTCTTCCAACGACTTGATTTTATGGTAGGGACCAAATGTTCTTTCTCCTCTTCCAAACACTTGATCATAGGGTAGAGATAAACAATTAAACCATATAAATTTGATTTCTTTATATGTCTATCACTATCCTTTAAACAAACAATTTGATAACTTTTTGAAATTTTTCAAAAAAACAATTTGATAACTTTTTATTTGGCATCTTTTTGAGTTTGATTTAGGGAGAGATTGAGTTTCATAAACTTTAGATCTATATCTTGTTTTAAGCCACCATTGAACTTATTATCCATAAAATAAAACATCAACCCTGATTTGAAAAGAAATAAATGAGAATAAGGAAACTTGATCTCCAAACTTAGGCCATACAATTTTCCAAGGAATAAGGGATCATACTCTACTCGATATCATTAAGTTTCATTTCATCATTTAGAAGCATGAATCCACCTAAAACTTATGGTCCCATATTATTAGACTCGAAATTGAAATCTCTAACCTTGATAAACCA
Organism: Erythroxylum shatona; assembly: GCA_027568895.1. Classification (NCBI taxonomy): domain Eukaryota; kingdom Viridiplantae; phylum Streptophyta; class Magnoliopsida; order Malpighiales; family Erythroxylaceae; genus Erythroxylum; species Erythroxylum shatona. Next base: position 10,242 of record JAOSBK010069216.1, read on the forward strand.
TCAAGGATAGTAAACCTTATTAAACAAGTGATATTTTCCTTTATTACAACGAGAAGTTTGTGTTATGCACTACTAAGGCTCTATGATGTCAAGCTCAATATAAATGATATTTGGCTCCATATTATGTTTTGAATCCAAAAGATATTTTTGTCCTTTTCCTGCTTAGAGCTTCTTTTTGTTGACTTAGACTTGTCATGAATTCCCTCATGATTCTTATTATGATTTTTCTTCTTTCTCCACAAAGTTGATCTAAATTTGGAGGAAAGTTTTTTAAGTTTGAAGTTATGTGATCCAAATCTATATTTTCGTTAAGAAATCTTGATATCATTACATAAATATTATACATCTGTAATCTTTAAAAGAAAGATGAAAACCTACGAGTGCACAAAAAAATTCTAGCCTCTAATGATTTTGATTGAATTGCTCATACGTACTTTTTTTAATATACTTTTTAGCTTTAGAAAAGTTTCTAAAATTATAAGATTTTGATAAAAAAAATTTTAGTATCATTCATATCGAATTTAGATAAATTAAAGTTCTTTAGAAAAATATTCTAACATTTCTTCAGCAATGTTTCTTCAAGAAAGAGACCTACCTTGTTAATTAAGGTCTTTTCTTAAGTAGATAATAGGCTACTAGACTTATCCCTGTCATTAAACTGGAGGTTATTATCACTCTATAAAGGCTTAAAATCTACTCACTACCATCTTCCAAAGAGAGGAAGAAAAGCTTCCTCTTATAATCATATGTTCCCTCTTAAGGCTTTTCTACTTTAATTCCTATGCTAGATCTTACATTTATATTGTACTGCCCAAAAAACTTCCCATAGTCTTTAATTAATGTATAAATATGAATGAGTCCATGTTTAGCTAACTTTCTCCTAGATGAAAGAATACCATGAAACCTAAGAAAAAACATTAAGAATGAGGATGTAGTTGACCTTAGCTTAGACACAAAAATCATTAAATGACAACCTAAGGCCATTCCTAAAATTGTTATGATAAATATTTATCTAACTAGATTTAAAGCAACGTTCTCTTTGGTGGGCCTGTGGTTTTCTATTCCTTATAGATAAATGGATTTTATACTCTAATTTCCTAACATTGTTTAACCTTAAAATTGAATTCATACTTTTCAACCTTAAATTATTTCTTGAGCTAAGGGACATACCTAGAGTAGAAGGCCATTGAAATCATATGTTCGTCTCTTATTAACAATGACTCACTTTTAGATTCACTTCTAGAACTAACATTAAAGCTCTCTAAACCTCATTTTCCACTAAAGGACTTATAATATATAATAGACTTCTTTCATCAAGTATAAGTCAAATGATATGTTACACATCGATTAGTTACCCATTGCCAAGGCATTTATTTCAAATCTTTTATTATATACGTGATGTATAAGTGAACATATCCTATGATCCATTTTAAATACCTACAAATTATAACTCATAGTTTTCTGCAAACTATAAAGATTTTTCGTTATCCCAGCCGACAACCATGGAAAACGCTATTGATGGCCACCCACCTGCTCCATCTGATCATCCTATGTTTCTACAAGTTCTTCAATCGCCTTCAGCTATGGCATCTTCTTCTTCAATAATGGAATAGCCCAAAAATACGCATCACCGTGGTGAACCATCGATTTTATTCCCAAAAGTTTTCATTGAAAAGATGTCCATCCTATTCCGTTATGCACTTGTTGGTAAGTTTTCCTAGGGCAAACCTGGATTGGATATCATTCCAAAATTCTTTGTGGCTCAGGATATCAAGACAATAGTTGTTTTACTAGACTCCCACCATATTATCTTGAGATGGATGTCTCTGATTTCCATCGAGTATATTCGCGTGGGATATGGTATAGCGAAGGCAAGCCAATGCGGGTATTTAAATGGACTCCAAATTCTCATGTTGATCTTGAATCCTTAACTGTTCTGATTTGGTTTACTTTGCCAAAGTTACCAGTTCAATTTATGAATCAAGAAGCCCTGTTCAATATTGCAAAAACTTTTGGTCAACCCCTTCGCTTAGATTCAGCGACTGCTAATTGTAAACATCTTATCATTGCTCGAATGCAGGTTGAGATTGATTTGCTGAAATCAATCCTGAAGCATTTATGGAAACAAATGGAAGACTCAATTGGTTTCTGGTAAAACATTGATCCGAATGAGGAAATCCTATCATATTGTCCTCATTGTTGGCACGTTGGTCATTTCGAAGAAATTACCATGTCAAACATCCTGAATTATAGGTTATCTCAAAACCATTTCAAAAGGAGATTTTAAAAACGATTTACAAGCCAAAATCGATATAACCCCATATTGATAACAATCTTAATTCAAATGTGATTCACGACACATCTAAACCTACGACGATTGACATTCTTGGATTTTTAAAAGTTTGTTGCAATTACGTGACTTAATTTATCCTATTATCTAAACTAGAGTTGGGATGGAGAAGATACAGGTTTCTAGTTTGATAATTGGAATGAACAAAGCCCTCTTTGTTGAGGAATGATTTAGATGTATTTAAAATCAGAATCTCCAATGAAGCATCAGTGGCATGAGTAGTTCGGGAGAGGGCTCGTTTGCATAGTTGCAGGTATGGCCAACTACTAGACCAGTATATGAATGGTGTGCTACTTCGAAATGAGACGGACAGGAGGATTTGGGCAGCAAACCACGAGGGAGACTTCACGACTAAATCAGCACATGGCTTAGGGAGAGAGTCGCAGGAAGAAGTACCATGGGCTGCTTTGGTATTGAAGCAGATATTAAGTCCCAAATCTGCTTTTTTCTTGTGGTTGGCTATTAAAAATAGATTGAGAACAAATGATCGATGTTTTGGTAGTTATGATCCCATGTGTATGTTGTGTAAACATGTTAATGAAATTAGAAATCACTTGTTTTTTGAATGTAAATTTACCAAAGTTGTGTGGAGTAAAATTTTGCATATGATAGGAATTCAGAACTTCTCATATGAATGGAATAAGGTATTGGAAGATGTTATCAGGAACACAAGACTAGGGAGGCAGGATGGTATCATCATCAGGACCTCGTTCCAGATGGTGCTTTATCACATGTGGAGGGAGAGGAATAGATGCTTATATAAGCAAGTAGAACAACACAAGTACTACCTCGCTGATAGTACACTTAACTTCATTAGAGAGTCAATCATAACAACACAAGTACTAGCTCGCTGATAGTACACTTAACTTCATTACAGAGGCAATCATAGTGAATGAGAAGCTGGCCCTCATTAGACAGGAGCTAAGAAGGATATGGTATATTTAGATGATGCATGTGGTTTAGGTGGAATGATCGTAGTGGAATCGAAGTGGTTGTAGTATTTTTGTAATTATCCTTGTAATAGGATTGTAAATTTTAGTTTTATGATTTGGTATATAATTTCTTTAATTTTCAAAAAAAAAAAAGAAACATGCCAGAAAATTACGAAAATGCAATATCTTTCCACTCAATTACGTGACACTTTGGAGAAAAATGACATGATTAATGGTTGTTTGCGTGAAAGCCATACCATATAAAAAGAAGACACACAGAGTTTTATTTCTAAAACTTCAAAACATAGACTGGGATCAACGTCTGTGTTTATGATATCACAATGATTCCCCCAGTTTATTCACTGCCCATCAATTACGGTATAGAAAATTACAAAGAAGCAATTATGATATTGATCAACAAATCTTTCCAAACCTTCCAAAAGATGAGGTGATTCAGCTTCTCAATCAATTTAGTTGAGAGTATGATGATAAAATCTCTAAACACAATGCTCTGAAAAATGCAACCAAAGATTCCCATAAGAAAAGGCCTCAGAAAAGTTAATTTGATATGCGTAGAACCATTTTAACAAGATCGATTGCTCCCGCTTAATTTGCAGAACTCGATAAATCCAACGATGATGTTATTTTGGAGCATTAGAGGAGCAGGCTCACAACAATCAATTTGTAGACTCAAAAAATTGCAAAAGCTTCATCAACTCTCTTTTATTGCTATTATAGAACCAATGATTTCTCCAGATAAGTTGCATTCCTTACAAATTTCATTGTGCTATCATGAAAGTTTTTTCAATGTCAATAATAAAATTTGGATCATGTGGAAATCTTCTTATACTGCTATGATTATTCATGATCACGATTAGTTTATTCACGTTGAATTGATCGATAACACTTCTTTGGAGTCCTTATTTATTACAGCGATCTATGCTAAATGTAATAGAAGAGATAGACTAAACCTTTGGTCTTCTTTAGAAAGAATTGCAGATGATTTACATGATACATTGTGGATGTTTGGTGGGGATTTTAATGTTATCTCTAATGTCGCAGAAATAGAGGAAATTCCATTCCACATCAAGGAAACACGGATGATTTCAACAACTTCGTTCACACTACAACAGCTTATACTCTTCCGACTCTAGACCTCAAGGGAGAATTTGGAAGAGACTTGGGCCTGTTTGGTTGAGCTTTTATCAGTAGAGCTTTTTTCAGTAAAACTTTTCTGAGAAGAGCTTTTTTTAAAAGCCAGTTGACTGTTTAACTGTAAATTAAAAAAATAGCTTTTTTAAAAGAGCTTCATACAGTAGACTGTTTGACAACATAAAAATAAAAAGCACTTTTATTAATTTTAACTATATTTTATTTTATAATAAAATTATTTATGCTAAATAAT
>JAOSBK010069307.1:0-14916 GCA_027568895.1 Erythroxylum shatona
CTATTTCAATCAACTCATCCACTTAATCAGTCATATTACTAAGTCAAATTGTCACTCAAGGTTCGGGGTCCAACAACGTGCCTAAAAAAAATCAAATATAACATCCAATTTCGAAGGTAAGTCCTCTTTGGAAGATATAGTTCAATCTTTGACCACTAACACTTTGACGTTTCAGTGAAATACTAAAGAAAGTATCAGAAATATTAAAAATCAAATGATCCAAATAGCAATTTCCATAAGTTGATTGGAAGTGCAGACTTCTGGAAATTTTCCAGCACAACTAGAGATCAATCCTAGATAAAGTGCGGAGACTATCACATTGTGGAGTGGTAAGGAATTGCAGGAACCACTTCTGAAAAATTCCAGAAGAGAGGTACAAGAAGAAATCACACAAAAGGCACCTTCACAACCAAAAATGAAGTAAAACAAGCTGCAAAATATGGTGATTCCACTCCCTTTTCCGAGTTGATTTGCAAAAGCAAAGAAGGAAAAGCAAGAGAAGGAAATTTGGAAAACATTCCAAAAAGTTCAAGTAAATATTCCTCTCCTTGATGCAATTAAACAGATTCCACAGTATGCTAAATTCCTTAAGGAGCTTTGCAATTCAAAGAGAAAATTAAAATTTCATGAAAAAGTGCAATTAGGAGAGAAAATTTCAGCAATTTTGCAAAAGAAAAAGCTTCCACCCAAATGTCAAGACCCAGATATCTTTACTAGCCCATGTCAAATTGGTGATTAGCGGATTAAAAGAGCTATGCTAGATTTAGGTGCATCCATAAATGTGATGCCATGTGATGTTTATAAATCTTTAAATATTGGACCTCTTAAAGAAACTAATGTAGTGATTCAATTAGAAAATCGCTCAAATGCTTATCCGAAAGGTGTGTTAGAAGACATTTTGGTTCAAGTAAGGAATATGCTTTTTTCGGCTGATTTTTATATTTTACAGATGGGTGCTGATGATACATCTTCTTCTACTCTAATTTTACTCAGAAGGTCATTCTTAAAAACGACTAGGACAAAAATTGATGTTCATGATGGATCTTTAACAATGGAATTTGGTGGTGAATTAATAAATTTCAATATTTACAATACCATGAAAATTCCAGATGATGAACAACCTTTTGTCTCTATGGATTTTATTGACATATGGTTGTAAGAAATTTTGATTTTGGAGGACAAAAATGAGTATGGAATGATCTTGGAAGAAGAAAATGCACCATGATGGAAGGATGGCCAAGAAACGTCATTGTCTAGCAATCAAGTGGAGACGTCCTTATGTGTGAAGACCATTGAACCACTACTCCAGTAACTCACTACTCCAGTAACTCACGTTAGTGGAAATGTCCAAAAGTGTGAAAAAGCTACTACCTTTGTTAGACAAGCCACCAATGTTGGAATTGAAGAGCTTACCTAGTCATTTGAAGGACATTTTTTTAGGCAAAGAAGATACATTGCTTCTTATTATTTCTAATCAACTTTTAGATGTGTAGAAAAGTTAACTGGTTAATGTATTAAAGGATAACAAAGAAGCTTTCGATTAGATAGTAGCTAATTTGAAAGGTATTAGTTCCACTATTTGCATGCACCGAATTTTGATGGAAGATGAAGCAAAAAAGGTGAGGCAACCCCAACATGGTCTAAATCCACCCATGATGGAAGTAGTGAAGAAAGAGATTTTGAAACTTCTCGCTGGCAACATTTATCCAATTTTAGATAGTTATTGGGTAAGTCCGATCCAGGTAGTCCCGAAGAAAACTAGGGTAACTGTGATTGCAAATAGCAATGGTGAGTTAATGCGAACACATGTTCAAAATGGTTATAGAGTTTGCATAGATTATAGGAAGCTTTGTTCAGTTATTAGAAAAGATAATTTTCTGCTTCCATTTATTGATCAAATGCTTCAAAGACTTGCAACTAAATCTCACTATTGCTGTTTAGATGGTTATTTAGGATACAACCAGATTTTGGTAACACCCAAGGATCAACAGAAGATAACTTTACATATCCATTCGACACCTTTGCTTACCAAAGAATGCCATTTGGATTATGTAACGCACCCGTGACATTTCAATTTTGTATGGTAAATATTTTCTCCAATCTTGTGAAAAATTGCATGGAAATTTTTATGGATGATTCACGGTCTATGAAGAGTCCTTTGGAAGATGCATTGTCAATCTTGAAAAAGTGGTAAAACATTGCATTGAAAATAATTTAGTTTTAAATTATGAAAAGTGTCATTTCATGGTTGATCAAGGCATTATTTTGGGTCATACTATTTCTTTGAAAGGAATTGAAGTAGATAGGGCTAAGATCGATGTTATTCGATTTTTATCTTACCCGCGACTATGCAAGTTCGTTCTTTTCTTATTCATGTAGGATTTTATTGGCGATTTATCAAGGACTTCTCTAGAATTGCATAACCTATATGCAGATTGCTCCAAAAAGAATTGAAGCTTGATTTTAACGAGCCATGCAAAAGTATGTTTGATGAACTCAAGGAGTGACTCACTACAATGCCGATTATTTAGTCACCAAAATGGGACATGCCCTTAGAGCTGATGTGCGATGCTTCGGATTATGCAGTTGGCATCATGCTGGGACAATAGGTGGATAAGGTGCCTCATGTAATTTATTATACATCTATGACACTTAATGATGCTCAGAAAAATTATTCAATGACGAAGAAGGAGTTTTTAGCGATCATCTTTGGATTGGAGAAGTTTTAGTCATACCTGTTGGGGAAAAAGATGATCATCTATTCGGACCATGCAACTTTGAAATATTTGGTGAATAAGAAAGAAGCCAAGTTAGATTAATTCGATAGATTTTACTTCTTTAAGAATTTGATTTGGAAATTCGTGATAAGAAAGGAGCTAAAAATTTGGTGGCTAATCACCTAAGTAAGATCACTTCGAGCACTGCATCTGATGTTCTTCACGACAAATTTCCAAATGAGAATCTTTTTGCAATTCAATAGGTAATTCCATGGTATACGGACATAGTAAACTTTTTTAGTAATTAAGGGGGCGCTTAGATCACAGAGGGCAATGGGAATGGGAATAGGAATGAATAAAGTGAGGAATGGAAATGAATATAATCATTATATTCATGATAGTTGGTTAAGATGAAGGAATGATTATCATTACCATTGATGGTGGTTGGCTTGTTAAAAATCTTGAAAAATAAAAATTTGTTAAATTTTTGTTTTTATCAAAACAAAATTTAACTATAGTTTAATTAATTATATTTTATACATTCTATTTATAATGATAGAATGTTTAAAATAAAGTATATTGCGATATTTCATTTCTAATAACTCCTGAAGAAAAAAGTACTCCAGTATTTTCTTGCATCAACATATTATTAGTTACATAATATCTTCAAAATATAGTTTATTAATCTAAAATATTGTACAATTCAACAAAATAACCATAATATCCACCATTCCATTGCTATAGTAAAATTAAGTAAAATAGTTTAATACAATTTACATTCCTTTGATAATATAAATGATGTAAAATATCAAATCTTTTACTAGTGCTAGTATGTCTAGCTATTGACAAAGATCAACAAGGAATGAATTGCTATGAATATGGAAGGTTCATGTCGGCATAAACTTGTTTCACTTCTAGAAGCGTATGTTGAGATAGAGCACAATCCATCTAGCCATTGAGAAGATTGCAAAAATATGAACCCAGAACAGGACTACTGCAGCCTCCCTTCCACACCCTTGGAGATTAGCAACAGCATCTAGATTCAGGAAAACATCATGTTAAGAGGAATGGATGTTTTGTTATGTTAAACTAGTCTCTTCAATTGATAATCATTGTTCTTGGATGATGGACTACAAAGGTGATACATTCATAGCATATGAAAAGAGGAATTCATGGTTTGACAGAAGGGAAAATCTATAGCCTATGCTATTCCTTTCATATTGCTGCTTACATATATACAAAAATCATAGATCTAAAATGTTTACTCAGGTCAATGATACAACCAAAAACAACACAGAAGATCCTCTGATAAGTATTTGTCATGAAAAACAATGTTTGACGGCTGCTTATGTTAATCATATCATTTGAACAAGCATCGAGAATGTATAGAACATGGTGAATCATATTACCAGAAAGGACAGATGTAGGCATTGTGTGCTGAAATAGAAGGACAAACTGAAACATCTTTATCATTAGTAGTAAGGAAGCCGAGCTTATCAGCTAACATTACTATACCAAGTCTAGCTAGAGGCACCAAAACTAGTCGACCAAAATAATAGTAGCAGTTGTCCGTAAACCAAGCTTAGAACTTCCTGGACCTGCAAGAAAGTTCAGTAAGACCTAGTAAGATGGTAAGCATCATAAAAGAGATCATAGCCTATGATAACAACTTACCATCAACAAGTTTGCCTCCCAATGCCAACAAGATGCATGAAATCATGGCCTCCCTGGTAACCAAATGCATCATTAACTAATCATCCAAATGTAAGAAGATAGACTTAAAAATCACCAAGCTCGTGCACATTCTGATGGTGCGACAAAAAGGCATCAGGAAACTAAACTACAGACATACACTGGCAAATTATAGGTTGGAGAGCAGTACATGGGGCAACCAATTCATATTTGGAAAACTAAAATACTGAGACATTCTTAGGTGCAATAGTAAGTTATTAATAGTGATACCAAAAAATGCTAGCAATCTATTGTTAGTTTATGCAATAATTTTTAAGTTGGTACAAACCAATTATTAAATTACAATATTCAACGTCAGAATGTTGTTCAAACCACGTTAACATAAACTAGTTAAGATTTTTCCAAATCAAGCAACCTCTCTACTTCATACAAGAGTTAGCTTCTCACATCAGTATTTTTCAACAATAATTTTTTTTAACTTCTGCACGTATAACTTGTGAATTAACTGCATAATTGATAAGAAAGCTATGAATCCAAGAAAAGTATCTACATGCCCTCAAATTAAGTGAGGCCTGCAGTATCTATACCAATGTATCATATATTAATTAGATTAACCAATTACAAACTTAATTTGCTTGGTTCAGATAATATTCAGCTTCTCTTTCAACACCATACCTGAAAACATTTTTAGGGCTAACCATCACTGAAATCATTTTAGGATGTTATAGTATACTCCAAAAATAACAGATAATCAATTAAGATATCAAAGAAATAAATGTCATAAAATTTAATTATATTCTTTTATAAAAGATCCTGTTGAGCATACGCAAGAATTATGTAGCTATTAGTGAAAAAGAAAAGAGGAGCATCAGATGTAAAGATCAATCGCTAGAAATGATGTAGCGATCATCAGAGTTAATCAGGGATAACATAGAACTGTACACTCTAGGTGAAGTTACAACAAGATAAAAGAAGTTAAAAGATTGAAGAAAATTATGAAGCTCACCAAAACAATGATAGACGGTTGAAGGATTTGCTTGAGCTTCAATTTCTCGTAGAGAAAAATTGCAAATCTTTTAATCTACAAATAGGGAACTAGAATCTAAGAAGAAGAACAAGGAGCAATCTTGTTGTGATATTATAGTCTTTTTTGGTTAGACTAAAAGATTTTAGTTATTTCTTAATAAAATAAGTCAAAAATATTGATCCCTCTAACAAACCTTATTGACCTATCAAACTCACTTGTGCCATACAATAAATTAGCACCAATCTAGTAGCTATTACATTTTACGTTATATGCCTGGAAAATAAATACTATTAAATATGTTGGCTGGAGTCCACGTGATACAGTGATTTTTCTATGTCATTTTAACAATGATGGGAGATATTCTCTTTGCAATAATGAATAATGGTACATGATGCTAGAATACAAAGAATAGGACTATGCTATATATGTAAAAATATAAAAGCTTGTCCCACTAACCTTTCCTTTCATTGACACATTTGAATCTATTTCTTCCTCAAACTCCAGCAAGCAATGGGACCTACTCTGGTGCAACAATGGACCATCATAAACAAAAGACCAGGAAGCAATGATCTTCTGATGGGTCAGCAACTGGGTCAATCTCAAATCCTAAGTTTACCACCAAATCATTTCATTAAAATGAAAATTTAGAATTTTAAAGAACACCCACAAAGTAAAAACCTACAAATTTGTCAAGGAAACATGGAATTGACCTAGTATTTTAGATTCTGCCCTTAGCAACAATCATCTTCTCTCCTCCCCTATCGCATCGACAAAAAAAATTGAAGAAGAAAGAAAGGAAGAAATTTACTAGTGCTACTTCTTGGTTTCAACTGTTTGCTGTAGGGATTAGTTTTTGGGTCTCACGTAAGAGAAGGTAGATAAATGCTAGTCGACGCTAATGTTTGTGAGGTAAGAGGAAAGTTTAAGAGGAAAACAATATCTGTTAGTAGAGAGTGAAGGTCCGGAGTCAGTGGCAGGCAAACGCGTGCCAAAAAAACCATAGCAATGAATCCCATTCCTCTAGATTACGAGAGGAATGGAGTATCGTCGAAAAATAGGGAGTGAAATTATTACCTGTTCAATGAAAGGTTCTTCCTAAACAATATTTTTCATTCTATACCTATACATTTTTTCCCATTCCTTCTAAACAAGCACACCCTAAGTCTTTACCTAGTGATTTATCTAGAGCTGAGAGAGATAAAATCAAGCGAGGGGCTAAATATTACATTTGGGATGAGTCTCACCTTTAGAAATTTTGTTTTGATTAGCTAAAATTCCTTCTATTTTACATTTTTGTCATTCATATATGTGTGGGGGCCCTTTGGTCCCAAAAAAGTGCTCAAAAAAATTTGAAATGTGGATTGTTTTGGCGTAATTTATTTTATGACTGTTACATGTTTTGCAAGTCTTGCGATCATTGTCAAAGAACATGTAACTTGGGATTAAGAAATCAAATGCCACTCACAAACATCATGTTATGTGAGATTTTTTTATGTTTGGGGAATCGACTTTATAGGTTCTTTTCTTTTTTCCTTTGGTAAGAACTACATTTTGTTAGCTATCGATTATGTTTCGAAATAGGTTTCAGATAAGGCTATTATATCTGACGATGCTAAAACTATTATAGATTTTGTTAAATCTAATATTTTTGTCAAGTTTGGAATGCCTTGAGCTATCATTAGCGATTGAGGAACCCATTTCTCCAACAAGATTTTTGAAGCTTTGATGAAGAGATGTGGTATCACACACCGAGTCTCTACTGCCTATCATCCATAGACAAGTGGACATGCTAAAGTGTCTAATAGAGAGATCAAATCCATATTGGAGAAAGTGGTGAATCCAAACCAAAAGGATTGGGGCTTACGAATCCAAACCGAAAGGATTGGGGCTTACAATTAGACGATGCTTTGTGGGCATACCAAACTGCGTACAAAACTCCAATAAGCATGTTGCCTTACAGGTTAGTTTTCAGTAAGCCTTTTCATTTACCTGTGAAAATAGTGCATAGAGCTTATTAGGCTATGAAACAATTAAATATGGATCTGGTAGAAGTTGGTAACAATAGGAAATTGTAATTGCAAGAATTAGAGGAGATTCGTAATGAAGCATTTGAAAATGCAAAAATTTATAAGGGAAAAACTAAAGTTTTCCATGATAAAATGATTTCTAGGCAACATTTTTCCATTGGAAAAAAGTTATTCTTTATCATTCGAAGCTTAAATTATTTCCTGGGAAATTACAATCTCGTTGGCTTGGACCGTTTATTATTACTAATGTTTTTTTCATGGTGTCGTAGAAATTCAAAGTTTAGATACCTCTAAGGTATTTAAAGTTAACGGACACTGCCTGAAGTCGTATTATGAGAATTTTTCAGTTAAACAAGTGGAAGAAATAAAGTTAGTTCCCCAAACCTATTTTTAATCCAGTAAGTATAGACACATATCTAGCTAAAGACTTTAAAGAAGTGCATTCAAGGAAACTCGTAAAATTTTCAGGTTTGTTTATAATCAACACAATGCCAAGGAAAAAGAGTGAATCTCGTAGATTAGCAACTCTAATATGATTTGCTATTGACCTTCCTCCTCCACTGCCACCCACTTCAACCATCAAATGACCTGCTGTGGCAGTCCACATGCAAACAGCACCAATTTAGCTACTACTCTAAAACCATCAACACGCCAAAGGACAAAGAGAGGAAAAGAAGTTGAGAACAGAAGCAAATGGACTACTAGAATTAGGGGCTACACATATTTCCGATTTCCAGAAGATTCAACATGATTTCAACAACTTAGTGAAAGAAAAATATATCCCTACTGTTTGAGCATGATGGGAATTGTGGATCTTAGCTGTGGCCACATCACTTTCACAAATCTAGGCTTAACTACTCTTCCCACTACTAGATCATCCACATTGAGTCGGGTTTCCACAGCTAAAGCAAGTAGCCACCAATAATTCGAAACCATTTTTTAGTAGGATCGAATGCAAAATGCACCGTTTAGAGCACTATTGGATGGCCTATTGGGAGTATGAAGGATTCCAACCTCCACATCCGCTAACACTATGATTTCGGTGCTTCCATAGCAGAAAAGCCTTCTTTCACCTTTTCCTTTATATTTATGCTTCTTTAACATTAAGGACAATGTTGTTCTAGGTGTGGGGGTAGGAATTAGAGTTTATGTTGTATGTGACTATTTTTCTGTTTTTATGTGATTTTTGTCGATTTTTGCATGATTGTTTTGGGTAAAACCATAAAACTTTATCATATTAGTTTGGATAAATTAAATTTGGCTAGGTGAATCTTAAGTGGAACATGTTGATTGATTGCAATAGTTGATCTTGTAAACTTAGTCAAAATTTTGACGTTTTATTGATAAGGTAATATGTAGAATTGAAGTGAATTCTTAAGTTAAACCTGTGAGCAAAATTTGAGCCTTAATGACATCATCTTTATTTCATTCTATTTCTTTGAATTGTTTGATGCTCGTTTATTCATGTTGCCTTTAGAACATGCACTGAACCGGTTTGAATTTATTTGGTTACATGGGATATAGACATGATTAAGCGCTTCGTTATTTTTAAACCCTTTTAGCTTAAAGATGACCCACCAATTTATTTTCCCTTTGCAAGCATTTTTAAGCCTTTATCCTTGTTTTTCAATCAATCACCTTATATTGAAACCCAAAAATCCCATTAGCCTTACCCTATCACAAGTTGAATGAAGCATTGAGTAATTTGGGACTTTTTTTTCTGTATTGTATTATGAGATTTTTTTATATAGGGACTTCAACTCATGTGTTTGTTAAATTATGTTGCTATTATTTTTCTTATTTTTATTGTTTTCCCTTGTGTTTAGCGTTATTCAAGCCAAAGTAAAAAAATAAAAGAAAAGGGAAGAAGGAAAGAGAAAGAAAAATATGAAAAAAAGAAAAACATTCAAAAAAAGAAAGAAAAGAAGAAGAAAAAGAATAAAGCATACTAGCATTAGTTAGTAATGAGTAGTTATAGTTCCTTGTATTCATGTGTTATCTCAGAATTTTAATTTGAGTATCCTTTTTACTTGATACTTTGTGAATGCTTGTGATTAATCCTTTGTCATTTTTACCTCACCTGTGAACCTAGCCCCATTATAACCCTTAATAAAGTCCTTATGATCAATTAGCTCATGTAATCAGTATGAATGATAAATGGTTAATTTGCAAGCCTATGATAGGACAATCTGTTAAAGAGAGATTTGAGAGAAACACTTTGACCTCAAACACTTGAGTGTAAGAGAAAAATCTATGAGAAGAATTCATTTTGATTTCACATTTGCTTTTGAACAAAGATGTCTTATTTTGACTTTGTTTATTTGTATCAGTGAAAAGTGACTATGATATGTATTGCAATTTAAGTCTTACTAGCGCAAGTTAATGGATTCTGTGTACTTAATCTTATGAAGAATGAATTGATGGAGTGTAGTGGTTTGACCTATTTGCTCGAGGGAGAGCAAAGGTTTCGTGTGGGGGAACTTGTTAAGTTATCAATTTGTGCTTATTGTGTATTTAATTCTCTCTAATGTGTTGAAATTATTATTCAAAATTAATGGAATTGTCTCATAATTGTTCTCTTATGATTTCCAAAACCTTAGTGATGAAATTGAATAAAAAAGATGCAAAAGAAACTAAGAAAATTCGAAGTTCTAGGTTGACAACAAATTCAGTAACTAAGCGTGGGCACGTGTAAGGATAAAAAAAAATATGTAGACCTACTTTCAAATTTAAATCTAATTCATTTGAGATTTTCATAATCTTTTAACATCATATTGATGGAGATTCACAATATGAACATGTAGGAGATGTGATCTACAAAAGAGGATGGAAAAGGAAGGGATTGGGAGGCATTAAAAGTGGAAGAAAAACGTGACTGTTCATGTTAGATTTTGTTTTAAAATAGTTTGACAATTTTTGCAAATTTTTCTTTTGTCTAGTTTTATGTTTCTTCTTTATTTTTCAAAGTATTTTCAGATTTCCAAGAAAGACTAGGGATGGAGACAATGTGTTTTGTTATTTCTTTGATTTTTTCTTTCATTATAAGTAACTAAACTTCTTTTCTTGGTTGAGGGAAACAATGTTATCATCTATTATTTGTGAGATGTTTCAATAAAGTTTGTTTCATTGATGAACATTGAGTATCTTCTGAATTAATTTTTCTAATTGAATTGATTGATTTCACGGTGCACAACTAGGGATTGATTCGTTCAATAACCAGATTAATGAAATATGACGTTCAGTTTTCTTATTCACAGGTAGTAATTATGATTGCCTTCTTTATATTAGAATCGAAAATTCTAAGAAAATATTCATCTTGATTAATTACATGTCGTGCATGTATTATTTTGTTCATTGGTTTCTTGGTTTTTAAAGTTATTATTCAATTTAACCTATAATCGTATCTAGGTTATTAATTAAAAAGAATGATTAGAATACAAGTTTATAGTGATTTACACTAAGAGAAAACATCCCCCAATGAATTTTTATTAATGAATTGAAATTTTAGATCGAGGATCCATTTTAGCTTGATAACTTCTATGACTTGAAACTAAGGTTTTTCCATTAAACTTTCAGACCTAATCACTTTTGTTAAATTTAGATTTTTGTTATCTATTTCTTAAATTTCGTGACTTGAAAACAAACCCCCCCCCCCCCCCCATTTTGTTACTTTATTTTAATTTCGAACTTGTAAACTCTTTACTATTAAAATTTCTCGTGGGACGATATCCACTTATTACTACTACATTAATTTGTATTAACGGAAGTTGGTTTCTTTTTGAATTTGGTTGCAGTCGACAGTAGTACAAAATTTTGGCACCATTATGGGGGACTCTTAGACGGTTAATGTACGTGACGCATTCTAATCAATCTAAAAATTTGCAGTACAACCCTGAGATCAAAAAGACGGTCAAAACACTACGTAATCAGATAAAACATCATAAACAAAAGTAGAAAATGGAAAGAATGGCAGCAAACCGTACTCTTCGCAAACTAGCCATGCCTAAGAGTTGTCCCACTGGTGCCACGATATGTGAAGAAGTGCAAAACCTTAGTCAAAGCTTATTAGTTATGTAATTTTAGTGGATAAAAATCAATCGTATATAAATGCAACTATTTCTTTCTTATGTGCAGACTCTGCAATTCTCCAATTCTAACAACATTAGGATCAGTGAATTGGCATCTCTAAATATCCAAATATTCCACATAGTCATATATATAATAGCCACCAAGTCAAAATTCAAGGAGTTAAGGTCTTTGCCTCCGAGCATAGCCCCAACACTGATGGTATTCATGTCTAAAAGTCGACCGGCATCATAATTTTGAGCTCCAAAATAGACATCGATGATGACTGTCTCCATTGGTCCAGGTACAACTAATCTTTGGATTGAAAATGTTGCATGTGGCCCTAGACATGGAATCAGGTATAGAAAACAACCAAAGAAATGTATCTGTAACCCTTTTGTAGTATACTTAGTATTGTAAAACTTGGAGCTAATAAGTTAAGCATGTGCAGTTGATGCAGTATTGGGAGTTAGGGGAAGGAACTTAAGGAGCCTGGTGTACAAAATGTGACAGTTAAATCCGTTACATTTACTGGTACTCAAAATGCGGCAAGAATTAAGTCATGGGCGAGACAAAGCAACGTTTTTGCCAGCAACAAAGTTTTTCAACATATTCTCATGAACAATGTTCAAAATCCCATTATTATCGACCAAAACTACTGCCCCAACAACCAAAATTGCCCTGGTCAGTAGGTTCTCTTTTGTAACTAGCTAATCGATCACTGTCTAGATTGCAATTTAGAACTTTTTTGAGGAGGCAGTTGGTTAAGTTATCTTGTTATATTTATGTTGTGTTTTTCCAATCAAGCAGGCTTTTGGAATTAAAATTAGTGTTGTGACATACCAAGACATCCATGGAACATCAACAACAGAAGTTGCCGTGAAATTTGATTATAGTACAAAGTACCTGTGTACTGGCCTTAATTTGGAAGATGTAAAGCTCATTTTCAAGAACCAACTGGCCATTTCATCTTGTGAGAACGTTGATGGAGGAGCCACTGGAACCTTACAGCCCAATACCTGTTTGTGAAGGTTAAAATTTCACTGGATATTCATTATAATGTCAGGATAATTATAGGATGGCACCATTATTTGTTCTTATGGTCTTAATTTATGGCTGAGGCACATATAGATGTTAAGAGAATGTTTACAAACATTAAGAGTAATACTAGGAAATTGTAATTTGTATTGCTTATTAAATTGTTGTATTCAGATTATTAATTAGGTATATTTATTTAAAAGAGTTTGTGAAGTCTTTGGCAAATTATGATTATTCGAAAGATGACATTTATAAAATAAATGATATATACAAATTCAATAAATTGAACTATTTTTTAGTTTCATATATCATCACAAGATAGATGTGCAATAAAGGATTTTGCCATGAACAAACTTGCAAACATTTTGTTGTGTTTTACTTCTACCAATTGGACCAAAACTTTGGGGTTCAAACCTCAAAACAAGGATAATAAATGTGCAACCTGTAAGACATTTATGGATTGATTTATTTAAACTTTCCTGAATCCATTATAGTTTTTGTAAGGAGATTTGTTTCCTCTCTTCCTTTCTTTAACTCTATTACAGGTTTCTCTAATGGTTAACATAACCTTTCATAAGTTTCTAAAACTTATATATCATTTCACCAATCATCATGTTAGTTCATTTTAAAAGAGGGAGGGAAAAGATCTTTGACCCATTTGAGATCTCTTTATTTAATAACCAATAACCATCATCTTTGATTCTTTTTATGGGACTCAAACTATAAGTCACATGGGCTATTAAATATTCTAACAATCTCCCACTTGGCCTATATTACGAATTGGTGATTTAACAATAAAATTTTATGCGCATACAATATATGGAATCGGTCAAGTCATCCTTAATTGAATTAAGGTGATGGGTCATGGTAGCCACAAGTTATACAACATGATTCCTTCCATGTATCACATAATCAACTCAACCAATAAAAATTTAAGCGAGTAATTCTATAATTTTTATCTCATAAATAATAATTAATGTGTACAACATAATATGGATAACAAGTAAATGAACAAAAACATGTAACTGTAATTGAATTCACAAGTGTCATATCGCTATGCTAACAAGGACTTATCTATAAGGCCCATCTGTTCAACATGACCAATAAATGTTTTAAGTGGCAAGCCTTTAGTTAACAGATTCGCTATCATGAGATTAGTTCTAATATGCTCAATTGACACTTTATGTTTTTATACTTCTTTCACAAACAAATACTTCAAATCCATGTGTTTCACACCCTTTGAATATTTGTCATTTTTAGAGAAGAAAATAGCTGTGGAATTATCATAATAAATTCTTAATAGTCTAGTAATATTATCGACAATTCCAAGGCCTAAGATCAAGTTCCGCAAACAAAATCTATGAACAGTGGCCTCGAAGCATGCCACAAATTCATCCTTCATAATGGAAGTAGCAATGATGGACTGCTTTCCACTTTTTAACGAAACTGCTCCTCCAACTAATAGAAACATATAACCAAATGTAGAATTTTGTGACTTTATACCACTAGCATAGTCGGAATTCGAGTAACCTATCACTTCGAGATGGGTTGATTTTCTATATGTGAGCATATAGTCCTTTATGCCTTGTAAATATCTTCTTTGTAGCTTTTTAGTGGTCCATTCCAAGATTGCTCTGATATTGGCCTAGCATTTCGACAGCAAAACTGATATCTGACCGAGTGCATGTTTAGGCATACATTAAGCTCCCAACTATTGATGCATAAGGTGTAACACCCCACTCCCGCAAGACCCGAACCCGACATTGATGGGTGATATTCGAGTTCGTGCCCCGCGGGGGTAGCATGCTAGAGCACTCGAATAGTCAAAACTCAGTACAAATTTTTTTTTTGAAATAATCAACATATACACATTTTCCAAAAGAAATCAGTAACCAGATCAGGCCGCCCAATTTATTTCATAAATATTTGCATTAATAACATTTCAACCATTACATAAATCATCAAAATTTCACTTTCCACTTGGGCCTATTTCTGAGACAAAACACTTATAATCATAATATTAGCACACTTCATAATCAATTACAAACCATTCCACTTTGGAAAGTTATTACAAAAAGAAATCTTCAAATATACATTTTACAATAATTATGGAAGACTCAAATCGATACAAAAAAATAAGAAAAGATAAGTGCAGATGCAAACTGATCCTGACCTCTATCCTTTACTTGTAGGTTGTAGGGATACTCCCATTTATCTAATGGGGTATTCTTCTGATCCTGAAAAATATTTGCAAATTTTAGGTAAGTTTTGCAAACTCAATGAGTGACCATCATCGATGGCTTACCCAGTCACATATCACATAAATCACATTTACATCATTTCACATTTC
>JAOSBK010069330.1:0-14914 GCA_027568895.1 Erythroxylum shatona
AATAAGGAATATACACTTATCATATTTGAAAACAATTAAAATAATAAGAATAATTAAATAACCATAATAATTTTTAACAATAATATAATGGTGAATAATAATAACGAATATAAAATTAGCACTTATCATACTTGAAAACAATTAAAATAATAAGAATGATTAAAGAAAGATAACGTTATTATTATATATTATAATATAATTTATAATAATAATTATTGAAATAAATTTAAAATTAAAACTGATTATAAGGAATTAGGAAAAATAAGCATATAATTTTTCCTTATTATTATCAACAACAAAATTAATAATAATCAGGGATTTAATCTTAATATTTAATATCATTAATAAATAGATATTATTAATAATTTCTAGAATAACAAATATAAAGGAAATTACAATTATCATATTTCAAAACAATTAAAATAGTAAGAATTATTAAAGAAACATAACGTTTTTATTATTTATTATTATATAATTTATAATAACTATTATTTAAATTATTTTTATTATGATTATTATTCATATGAATATTATTTTTATTGCAAATCCATAGATAAATAATGACATTAAAAAAAATTTCAATATCAATACATAGGTGGCCAGGCGCGCTCGCCCTCGCGAGGCAGGCAATATAAAAATGTATACGTATATTTAAAAATAAACTAATTGTGTAATTAAATTATATCAGTCATAATTATTAGAAATAGCTAGTATTAAATAAAAGAATAAGCAAGGATTTAATAATAAATTAGATTAGACAAAAATAAAACTAAAAATTAAAATTAATTTTTAATTTTTAATTTTTTAATTTTTATATATAAATACACAAAAATTTGAAAAATAAAACAAAAAAACTTTTTTTAAACTTAATTAAAAACAAAAGTAAAATCAAACAACTTCTCAAGTGCACATAGTGTAATTTTCAATGCCTAATGTTTATATAAATGCACCATCGACTAGATTACACTCACCTACTCAAGTGCACATAACTTTGCAATTACTTGTATGCCTTGGGTACCTTGACTTTGGGGATAGCTTCTCTAACTCACTCGTCGGTAGTTTCTTTTTTCTGTTGCGGATTAAAGACGACAGACTGCCGTATTGTTATTGTTAATAATGTAATCTCTCTTCTCAAATTTGGTTTATTATTAATAGTTGATTGTTTGGAGATGATTGTGGTTTGGTGATACTGATTTAGCTAATTTGTGAACTTTGTATGTTTAACAATGGTAATATGAAAGAATGCATGTATATTGTTTGATGAAATGCCCCACCCTTTTTATGCATGTATAGTGTGTGTTTAGACTTTAAAGAAAATGTTTGGGTGGCATCTGAAGGTGAGGAGGGTTTGTTGAAGACATTATGGACCCTTCCCCTGCCGGTAAAGATGGCTAAAAATCATTTCGCTTTGTTGATGTATATCTTTAAAGACCTCTTATTTTCGAGAACTTACAAAATCAAAAAACTCCCAAAAGGTTGAAGAATGGTTCCATAAGTTATAAAGAAGAGGTTTTTATGGAGGAAAGTGGAGAAATTTTAGTGTTTAGAAGTTTAGATTGTAAAAAAGGGACTAGACTTTGTTTAGATAATGGTTTTAAGCACCGAGTTTTTGAAAAGCTAAAAGAAATATTAGTGAAAGCTAGAAGGTTGGGTGGAAAATAAATTGTTGTAAAGGGGTTGTTTAAATGCTTTAGGACATGAGCTAAACATGGATTGAGACGCAGTTTAATAACAATCTAGCTTTAAGACACAATTTAAGACATAGGCATGTACTAAGTTATAGATCTTTTACCAGAAATTGTTTGAGTTTAACAAATATACATAACTTAGACCACATACATGTCTTAGACTATGGATCTCCCTTTATTAAAGGCATTTAACTATACAAATATACATGATTTGGAATATTAGCATGTCTGTCACCATGGGCATCGATCAAATTTAACTAATACTTGAGTTTTTTTTGGCTTTTGACATGTTTCTTTTGATTTCTAACCTAATTACTCTTCTAGTCTCCTATTTGACAGTATGCTTGGCTTCCTAACTTGTTAACTAAAAAATCAAAACCCCAAAAATAAAACATAAAACAACCATTAATAAATATAAACCTACAAAGTTATTGAAACAAACTTGTTGCAAAAAAACAAAATAAATTCAATAACAATATTTATTAATAAAAATGACTCAAAATAAATTATGAAGAGGCAGAAGATTTCGGTTGGGTTGCCTCCCTAATAAAGTGCTTATTTAAAAGTCTTTTACTTGGACTTTGTTCGTAGACTTGATTAGTTGATGAGGTAGTGTGCTTGCAACTTACTTTCTCTTGATTCTTCAACTTGCCACAAAAAGGTTCTCATATTTTCATTTTTTCATTTCTTTCATGGTTTGACATTTTTTCCCTCTTCCTTAGTACCTTAACTTCTTGCTCTATGACTTCCTATACAAGATTAGAAAGTTTAGTCTAACATGATTCATTACTAAGAATAAATTATTAATTTGTCATCCAAGATTGAGATTTCGATCAAAACTTATTCTTCTCTAATCTTAAGGATTGGTTCAACTTTCCTACAATTTATGCTTGCTCCAACTACAGCAAAGAATGGCCTGCCTAAGATTACAAATTATTCATTATTCAACCGTAATTATTTGGGTTCGTTATTTCTCAAATATGCAGCTTCTACCGTCACAATGCCGCCTCGAAGAGCTAGACAATCAGAGGAAAGCATCGAAGCTGAGGTGAGAGGGGACAATGCTGCAGACATTGCAGGTGTGTATGATGCCCCTTTTCCCATTTATTCCGAGGAAGAAGGAGAGAGGTACAAGGAACTCAATACTAAGAGCATTGAAGTTCCAACGTATTTTAATTTTGAGGTGCTAGATCAAATAGGATTGACTGATATATTTATGACATTATGTCGGAGAGGTAGATGGGAATATTTTGTGCAAATGAATTACCTTGTTTACCGTGACCTGACACTTGAGTTTTTCACATCTTTAAGGTTTGTGTCAAGCAAACCGAAGAAGTTGTGGTTTAGATTACGAGGGCAGGTGTGTTTTATGGATGAGAATATGTTACGGTTTATATTTGGGTTTGCACAAAACGATATTGATGATGCGCATCAGTCGTTCAGCACTAGTTCGTATTGGAAATACTTAACATACTTGGATGACTATGATCCACACATTGCATCCAATGCACAAATTATTAACCCAGAATTGAAGCTGCTGCATAAATTCATGTGTGGTGTTGTTTTCGGAAAATGGCAAAGTACAAAATGCTCGACAAAGGAGCTTTTCCTATTATGGTGCATCAAGCATGGATATAAGCCAAACATGTTCGCTTATGTTTGTAGAACTTTGATCGAATTAGTGGGGAGAAGGGGGAAAAGCCTGGGAATGGGTTATTTAGCAACTGCATTGGCTGAAAATTTTAGGATTGATCTTAATGAGCTGAACATGCTGAGAAATAATTTTTTCGATATACCGTACCTGAAATGGTGCGAGATTATAGACTACAAAACAATGCAGATACGAGATCCTTCAACTCATACAGCATTGAAGCACAGGTTGGCAGCTGCAGAGTCCAATTCTAGGTGTGACGCTAGAGAATATTGCTCGGAGACTGAGAGGCAACAACAGCAACCACCACATCTGTTGGCACAATAAGCGGAACACGAACAACAGCCGCACCCTGATTTGGGCATGGTTTATCAACTCATGCTTGATAACCAAAAACTCATGCTTGATAACCACAAAAGTACATAGCAGCAGTTGGATGAAATTAAGCAGCAGATGACTAACCGGAATCAGCGATGGGTAAATCTTAATGATAGAGTGGACTGTATGGCCGAGGATCTGCAATACATGGAGGAGAGAATGGAAAAGGCTTGGCAGGTGCAAGGATTGGACGTGCCATCTCCAACCCCAACTCCTCCAGACAGTCCACAAGGTTTCTGCTCCTGAATTGTGGAAGTAAGACATTTGTTTTCTGAAATATGCTTAAAATTTGTAAATGCATGAGCTTTCTCACTTCTTAATGATTGCATGGCTATAGATTTGTTGTCATTTAGAGATGCTTCCATTATCAAAATAAATTTTTATCTTTCATTAAATTAGTCATGTTACTTTCAACTACTGGTTTGAAAATGAGTTGTTGTGTATAATCTTCACTATCACTAATTATGTGACAACAATTAGAGTAAAATGATTTCTGTTATTATTATTCCCACTGAATCTTAATTGAAGAGGTTTGGTGATCAAATGCATGGTGAGGTAAAGCCGTGGGCTGGAGTAAAAGATTCAGTGGGTTAGTTATTGATTTTGCTTTTTGTGATATGAGGATTTAATTTGGATATGAAATAATGTACAGTAATGCCTTTTCAAACTCTCGTGTTAATCTTTCTTTACTAAAGCTGATTGTTTATGGGTTTGCAAATTTTGTTGTTGCCATTTCATACATAGCATTAGACTTTAGTGCAGGGATGTTGGTTATATTAACTGACTGTAAACAGAATCTGTTTCAGCATTCCAGTTTTTTAATGCATAAGGGTTAGTGATACGTGTTTTGGCGCTGATATATGGCGTTAATCAAATTATATGTTCGCACGTTAAGTCTCTTTTGGCGCTGATATATGGCGTTTTGCATTTGCAGGGTGCTGCTTGTGTTTTAGTTCGTTGTGGGTTTGGAGATCGTGGTGTGCGAGGCTTGATATGGGCTGCAAAATATGGCAGAGAAGCACTTGATCTAATTTCCAGTGAAGAATTTGAAGCCTTGTGTTTTAGGCAGGAACTGCTGGCTTGTTCGGTTGACAGCGTCAATCTTCTTATGTCATATCCTGGATAATATTTACAAGTTACAAGCCCACTGTGCATCTAATTATCTTTAAATGCATGCTCAGTAGGTTAAGAAAAATGGCCAATTTATATTGAAAATATAGAAACAAGAAATATAATAATAATAAGGAATTTAATATTCATAATAATAAGAAGATCCAATTAATAATAATAAGTACAAAATTTATAATACTAATTAATAATAATAAGAATAATTAACAATAATAAGAATAATAATCAGTAGAAATTATATAATAATAATAATCATAAAATAAATTAATTACAATAATTAATAATAATAATAATAAGAATAATAAAGTTCATAATAATAATAATAATAACATAATTACTTTCGCATACTAAAAATAAAGTTAATAATAATAATAATAAGAATAAGAATAATAATAAGTAAAAAATTTATAATAATAATACGAATAATAAAGTACAATGTGCTGCATAATATTTATATACTATAGACAAATATCCAAACAATATATTATACACCATTCACGAACCATCCTATTGCACATTGTTGAATGTGCAGTAATTACATTCCCCAGATGGCAGATTGTGAGCAGATTGCGGGCCTCTCACCCCTCGAATAGAGGTAAAGTCGACAAAGGGTTGAACCTGCAACTTTCCTGGCAAAACCGCACCTTGCGGGTTGCTGTGTTTTAACAGCATATCCGTAAGCAACATGATATATGGCGAGGGCCTCATCATAGATGTCTTTCTTAGTCCTGTTGCTTCATATAGCTTCTGCACCGACATTATTGGGATTGGCAAGAAGATAATAGTTAGTGTTTAGGGGAGTTACCAAATTTGAAGTTGACTATGGAAAGTAGAGAAATTTAGCCAAAGAACGGACCTCGTTATATTTTTGGTAGATATCATCTGCAGTTCCACTCTTTACAACCTTTATTATTGCGCTCACAGGCGGCACTCATCTCTTGCCTATACTGTTCGTACAAGGAATTCCATTTCGCAAGGCTTGAATTGGCAACTTCTTGTATCTTCACTTAGAAGAGGTAATTATAAAGCTCCACTTTTCACTTTGGGATGTGGAATGAAAATAAACCAGAAGACACTCAATACCAACATCACCATTCAAGTTTCATTTTGCTTGTTATGTCTTTGCTTTGATTTCCAGTAGTAAGTAAGTAGATGAATAGACAAAGCGAAAAGAAGCATTAGTTGATGTTCTGTTTTTTTCAAAGCCTGAAGCTAGTTTCGTACAAAACCTCATCTCACCAATTTACTCATTTTCATTTTTCACCCATTTTGCTTAGTCGTGTTTTGTCAATTTCTTGAGTTTCCAGAAGTATATTAGTACACTGAGGAGTGAGTAGCTGAAGTAGTCTTTATACATTCAGAAATTGCAAAAAGCTAAAATGCAAATGTTAAGCTTGAGATGGGAAAGGCTTCAGCAGAATATGAGCTACAAGTCAGCGCCAAGTTGCTAGCTTCAATATTTGGAAAAACAAAACCTGATGTGTGACCAGATTCCTTAAGGTTGAGAGCTTCAACTGGATAAGATAACTTCAATGACTCCTTCCAAATACTCAGCACTGAAGCTAGAAGATGGATCAGAATTTTCAGCAACAAATTCTAAATTTCAGCACACTGATTTGAACTTCACAAGCTCCAACAAATCAAAGACTCAAAGCTACAAGTGTGCAGTATTGTAGCAGCTGCAACTTCTATACCAAAGGGATTTTTCCTTCACGAAACGATAGTTTTGCTGATGTACATCATTTGTAAACTTTAGGCTTGGTGTTTTCTGTGTATAGTCACTCAATAGCAACTAAATATATGACTGTCGAGTATTGTAAAAATCAGTATCAATGTTTGAGCAAAAACATAAACTATGAAGCTTATGAACAATTGAAATTTTTCACTTTCAAATCTGCTTCATTCCCACTCTTAAAAGTCCCCTTTTTCATACCACACACTTGCAGCAACTCTCATTCAATGATAATAACAAGATGGAAAAGTGAAATCAGATGAAAAAGAGAAGATGAGAAATTTGCTTCAATTTCTGATATGTTTTACTGTTTCATTGGTCTGAAAAAAAGACAATGGTTTGGAGTTTTTTCAACTTAGCCCTTCACACCACTCAACATGCTCACATATGTATCAATACCCAATCAACAATTTGAACAAGTGAAAAATGCAAAAACTGATGACGAGGAGAAAATGAGATTTTTCACAAAATGGTTACTGCTACTGTTCATTGATCTCTATGAAAGTTCATTTTTGGGGAGCCTTTCAAGTTAGCTCACACACACTTCTTGCTTTCTTACATCCAATGGCTCAAAATGAAAGATGAAAAGAAAACCAAGGAGTAAGATTTTGACAAGTAACTTACTCTCATTGGTTCAACAGAAACAAAAGCAAATGTTGGTTGATACACCAACAAAACAGCTGACAAGGGGATTTGTTTCTGATAAAGCTGCAGAAACTTAAAACAACCAAAAGATGCTTGAAACAATGGGAATCAAAAGCTGATGCTCAAATTCATTTCTTCAAATGCCTATGTTACTTTGACTTTTCAATTTCTCCAACATGCTGACTTGTAAACTTCAATCACTTCAGGTTTTTAACTTCAGAAATTTGCTTCAGCCTATAATTCCTCTGCGTCTGATTTTTTTGCTGCACTTGCTGCTCATCTTCGGACTCTTCATTCTTCAACCTTTCATTGCTTGTAGCTCCATTCAATTCACTTATATTACATAGCTCTTCATCCTTTTTCTGGTTTCCAAGCATTTTGATTCTGGTTTTTGGATCCAAGCATTTCTGAGTTGCCCTTCAAACCATCATGTCTAGCTTCCTTTTCATTGCTGGAATTTTGTTCTTCATTTTGCTTTTCTTCTTCACTTTCACTGAACTTGCAAATTCTTCCACAAACTTTAGCATAGCTGGCCGCATTAAACAATATAGATCAACACTATTCCAGTCGAATAGAAGAGTAGAGCTTCTGGAATTTTTCATTATACACAAAACCATTCACCTCACAAACACTGATTTGTCAGAGATTTGTGCTTCTGTTTTGGTGGTGCATCACATATACAGATCACCAATCGTGAATACAGAAGTCGCTGCACTTTCCTTTGTGTTGGAAGCTTGCGTGAACAGTGACATGAACAAAATAACTATGGCCGACAATATTTCACAGGAGGAATCCTTATTGCACATGGACAATTCTCATGACGTCAACTACTCGATAGCCATTTCTTTCAACGCTATAACTAATCTACAGAACACCTTAAGATAGTTTGTTACTTTATCCTGTAACAAGCAACAGCCATCAAAAGGGAAAAACATCATTAGCGGAAAAAGCAACAGATGTTTTGCACTTAAATGGTAGGATCTGCTTTACGTCCTTGGGAGCGCCATTATTTTACAATATTAATACACCTAAAACATAACAATCAAGACCAGAAAGTGGATACACAAAACCTTTGATCGATGGATTAACACAAAGGGAACTTCCAATTAATTGAATAACATGCTTACTGTTTCTGAATATGATAAAACAAAAGTTTTAACCTCAGGAAGATGGGAATTGGGAAGGCACTTAGAAACATTCCAAAAAACATTTCAATAACTACACAAGTATAACTGATTTTTGTAACACCATAATCTGTAACCCTCATACATGTAACTTGCGACCTTTATTCAAGTTGTTATTTGTAATAATCCTCTTTGTGCCACAACTAAAACCCAAGTCAATTAACAAATTTCTTTCATTATGTTTAAACCATGTTATACCAGATGGATTTCATCGTGGTACTTGGATGTCTTACTGAATATGAAGGAATAAAGTGGATAGCTGCATACCTCATTTAGTATCTCAAGCCGTTCCAAAGTTGGAACCAGCTTTGCACACAATGAAGGTACAGCCTGTCCAGAGTCCGACTTTCCACCATATGTAATTGCTTTCCTTGCAACACTGGCATCAGATGTTGCAGAGCTGCCAATAAAAATATAAAAATCCATCCTCAAAAGCAATAACATATCAAAGCAACATCGAACAAAATGGTAACTCCAATATGAGACGATGCTTCATATTAAACATAGTTGTATTCAAGTTATACTTTCCATCAATTACTTGGTTGAAATAGAGGAAATCAGTCAATTATTGCAACTCATACATTATGTTCAACAACTAGATAATGGGTTATCAATAGGGCCAATAACTTGCAAGACAGCCACGCCATATTATAAAAAATGAACTTGCCACAAAGAGGGGAACCAAAATGTTATACCTTTTCTCCCCCGTGGCTCTCTCAAGAGAATTTGTGACAGAATTAAGAAGGGAAGCAATTGAACTCAAAGTGGGTTGTATGACAGCAGGAGAATGGTAATTGTTTGAATTCTCAGAAACCTGTCACACATTGTGTCAATAATACAAGTATTTATTCTTTTTCAGGATCAAAAACATGGGTTCACACAGGGACATAAGGGACCAACCCCTCGATGTGTATATATACCTGGAGTCTCAGAGATTTCGTTGTGACTAGAAAATAGAGATAGGAGCTCAGACTGAAGCATAGCCTAGATGTGTAGAGTTCTAACTTCCTTTTACCCTGACCATTTACATAAAAGAACAATTAGTGTCGGATACAATAATGAAATTATCTCATGCCTTGGGATGGAGATCTCCTCACATGAAACACAAGCATACCTTAGAAGACTATACTGGTCCAACAACAGCAGCATCATCTGACTCATAAGCAAATAGAACACACATCATACTGAAGAGCCCTTGAACAAAACCCAACTCGTTCAAATTTAGAACAATACAATTTACTCAACTTTGATCATTGCTCATGATGGTACAAACAAAATTTGATATGCTTTCACATTTTTAGCAAATTTTCACAAGCCACACAACTGACACATGTGTAGACGAAAATATGTATGTCAGGTGTCGATGTATAGAGAAAATTCAGTTTGTGAAATGGAAATTTCACTTCCAAAAAATTTTCTCACTCTCAGGTTGTGATGTATACAGAATCTCAAACCTGTTCTGCAATAGCATTTGCACTTTTAACTTATTTGTCCACTGTCAGAAATGTTCACATTGGTCCCTAAAAAAATTCATTCATTGAAATTCAACATCAACTTCGTTCCACGGGAATTTCCCATATGCAGAAGATGAAGACAGGAATATGAATTTTTTCCATATAATGCAACTGTTACTGTTCTATTGAAGATTGAAGGTGAGTTCTGACCTTTTCAAGTTAGCTCTCACACCTGTCTTGCTTGGTTACATCAATGGATCCAAATGAATGATGAATATCAGATAACGAGTAATGCAGAGCACAACACACAAAATCTGACGCTGGTACATCAACAATCCCATGTGCACGCCTCATAAACTGATTTGAGAAGAGGCATTACTTGAATAATCAGTTGGTTATTTTCTTTGAAAACAAAACCTGAAGCTAGTTACGCATATGTATGAGAGTGAAAACCACAAAGATGTCATCAATACATAAGTTTCAATTCAGCTCATGTGATCACCTTTTATTCTTCGTTCATAGTGTATTCTTCTAATCTGAAGTAGAGTTAAATTCGAGGTCTGAGTAGTTGAAGTACTGTAACAAAATTATTCCAGGCAAAATGCTGGTGTTGTTTCCTGGAATTGAAGACAGAGGTACATTAATTTCTCACATCAACAACCTATACATTCAAAAATTTGTGAGACATCTATGTTACATGTGTTATATGTGTCTAACTATTTTATATAAATTCAACTACTGTCCGCACACATCAAACATAGTTAAGTTTCTACAAAAATTTCGGCAGACTGGTATATGGTGCTTAGTACTTACTTTATTCGCAGAATCATCTTCTACACCCACAAAATTTGTTGGCACGAAGGCAACTATGACAGTTGTCAATGGAAATACCAACTCCTAAATTGCTGATTTCTTCCAAATTTGCAATTCCAAATGTTTGTTGCGCCTGTCAATCAATGTACATGGTTAAAAATCCAAACAAAACAAAACATGTAATGCAATTACACAACAAAATTGAAATGACAAAAAAAGACGTTCTTCAAATTACCATAAGTAAATCGGTCATGCGCATTGGAGGTGGGATATCAATACTAACATTTTGTTGACTTCTTCCTATATCATTTACCTAACATCATAAGTGATTCAAAGTTTTAATAACACATTACAGACATACAATATTTAAAACCAAAGAAACAAATAGTTTAACAAACAATACCAGAGGAGTTGTTGCATAATGATGTTGACTGTATAAGCTTGTTGACTTTTCCATATGAACACCTGTACGCTGCAATTCGTGATGTCATAAGCAATTGTTTGGTACAGCCAACATAACATTTCATCAAATGCATGATACCAATAAGATAATATTAGAAACTGAACCTCAGATTGTTGTATCCGATCGTCATGATTGGAACCCAAACTCCTGAAATCCTTACAAATAGCAACCGTAGGCTTGTGGTTTTCCTCGTAAGAAATCAAATCAAATTAGAGATAAAAGAAATAGCCCAACACATGCAAACATTATCAATTATCCAATAGCCAACTTGATGTTGATGTAATATAGGCGCCCAGCTACTGGCGATAATCTCCCGTTGTTGGGAATTATCTTCAGATTCCTGAATACAATCATTTACACCAAATTAACTTAACATAATATCTCTTAAATTTATATACATCATTTCAATCCAATATCACCACACGTTATACCTGAGTGCTGGAAAGGGGGATAGGGGTCGAATCTACCACATTTGTTAAAATCCTGCAATTCTTCGCATTCTTCCTCTTCTTTGAACTTTTTTCTAGTCCACCCCTCAATCTTTTACTTGATGTCTGCTTTGTCTTCATTTTCAGACCTCTTATGTCATTCATGTCCGCAAAATGGACGTCAGGTTCATTCAGCACATTTCTTTCAGTATTTGAGCGTGAGCGTTGGCTTAACTCATGATCTTGTGCTATTTGGTTCTCTTCATCAACTATTTCCTCACCATGCAATGTCTCATCAACCATCTTCAACATGTTCAAGAGATTATCTTTCAAAACTTGATACGTATCTCTCCTCTCTGCTGCCCTTGTCACCAATCGCATGCTTAATGTACACAATTCTTTATACCTGATCGTTGACAGCTGGCACGAATCCATATTACAATCATTAACCGTTGGCTCCATTTGTGCAATCGTCCAACTTTTTGCTTTCCTTGTCCATCTTTTCATAACATACTTGCTTGGGATTGTCGAAATATTCTTCAAGCTATACACCTTCAACACATGAGAGCATAAAATGCCAGCAAACTCAAACTTTCCACAACTGCAATGAACGTCATCATTACACGAAGCAAAGCTGACCAGTTGAGAGTTGCTCTTCCCGGCAACACTAATCTTGTATTTCTCGACTATTCCATCCTGATTGCTAAGACGAAAACTATAATCATGACAATGATTCCATTCATCCTGAAACCATTTAAAGACTTCGGGTGTGTACACAGTTGATGCATGCTTTAAAATTTTCACCGGTGCTGACAATGTTGGCTTGCTCACATTACTTCTAAAATCAGCCTTTAACTCCTCATATCGCCGATCATCAATAAGCCTCTGGAAGTGGTTAAAAAACTGTATTAAGTTATGCTGGTAACTAACGTACTTTTTAAGCATACTGTTCATGCTCTCACTTCGTTGCGTGGTCATCATGTCTGCACAAAATATTTTGCGCCCGTGAACCAAAGCCCATTTTTCCTTTATGCCGTACAAACGTCTCAACCAGTCATTATCCTGAAGTTCATATTTTTCCAACATCTTCGTCCATGCAATGCAAAAATCTTCTTCTTCTTCATACTCATAGATGCAGGCGCTAAAATCCCTTGCAAACTCTTTAAACTTAGAGAATATACTACTCAAATGTATGGCAGCATTTTGATAAATGTGCCAAATACAAAGTCGATGATGAGTATTTGGCCATGTTGATGCTAATGCCTTTGCCATTGCCGCATCTTGATCAGTAAGAATCGTGGTAGGCGTTTTCTCAGACATCGCTCTCTGAAATGTCTCAAACAGCCACTGAAATGTTAGCGCAGTTTCATCATAGAGGAGTGCCCCACCAAAAATTGTTGTTTGCTTATGATGGTTGATACCGACAAACAACGCCAGTGGACGACCCTCACTATTCTTCTTGTATGTCGTATCGAAGCAAACTACATCACCAAAATCTAAGTAGTCGTTCCTCATTTTCCCGTCACACCAAAATATGTTAGTCATCAAATCATCTTCGTCCACTTGAATGGCATAAAAGAAATTCGGATCTTCCACCTGCATCTTATACAAATATGCAAACAGCTCACGTGTATCTCCCTTTTTAATGCCTCCAGTTCTTTTAGACCTCAAATAATTCCTGTAATCATCCGTGATAAATCCAACATTATCTCTACCACCTGCTTGTCTCACCAAAAGATCATGAGATGCTTTCGGTCTAATGCCCACATCATTAGCCATTTCAATGTGCATAGCCGCGACTGAAGATATCTTCCTGTGACTTCTATGCAAATGTGTTTTGTTTGGCGATGAGAGGTAGTGGTTGTGATCCTCGACAAACTCAATGACTTGAAATTTCCCACTATGCAAACTATTCACTTTCATTCTTGCCTCACAACCAAATCTTGTTTCTGCACGTCGGGCTTTTACATACAAATCTCTTTTGTCGGTCATCCGTTTACCTTCAGCACTACAAACAAAAAGCCTACAAATCAACTTACCACTTTTGTTTTTGTGACTTTTGCTTCTTCTAATTCCAAATCCTACTTGCTTGGCATAAGTTAAATAACATTGATAAGCATCTTCTTCTATCTCGAACTGCATGCCAATTTTCGGTATAAACTCTCTTCCAACCAAATTTCTTCGGCTCATATGAAAACTCTCGTTCCGACAAGCAATATCATTGTTACGTTGCTCGTTATCACTTTCATAATTTAAACGGCGGTATGGCGTCAATGTACCTTCTATTTTCACACCTGTAAAATTAAAAAATTCAGCACCATTATTTTCACATATAGTTATTCAGACTACAAAAACACGACCTTATACAATAGCATATCATGTTTGATTTTTTAACCCTTCCATGTGTTATGTCATTTCTATATCAGAAAAACCTATATGTGTATTGATGCTAAGTTGTTTCCAGTTTACAAATGATAGGTTTACTTTAACATTAACTACACCTTAATGCTTACCAAATCAACTGTAAAACATTTATTATCATTGATGTCAACGTTACAACATATAGTGTTAACACTCCCAAAAAAGTAAGAAACCATTATTATTCACCAAGGTTACGACTGCCATCAACCATACAACACAACCAACTCAACCATCACATATTAATTACCACTAACGTTATGTCAAACAACTATTTATTAACAGAAACATTCCAGATATATCACAATGAATAACAAAACGTTAAATAGAAAGATAGAAGTTATATCACATGCAGAACATAAATCACGGTATTTCTTTAACAAGCAGCTTGTAAAAAAACAATATAAAAACACAGCCATTTCCCAAGTTTCTGCACAACATAAAGTAATGGTTTTAAATTTTAACACCTAAGAAGGAGATGAAAAATATACAAGCTATCTGTAATAACGCAGGTTGTTGGAGAAGATGCTCTGTTTTTTTACATGAACAGTAACTATCTTTCTCAAAATTATATCACCAAATTACTTCATTGGCGGGAACTGTTTAAGACCATTTATTTGGAAATGACAACTCTTTCCCATCTCATCATTATTGTTAATTAATGCCTACATAATTTATTAATATTCTATATGTTTATTCATTTTCGTATTAATTGCTTAATATAATGTAATGAAAGACTTTGTTCATTTCCGTTTATTTCAATAATTATAAGAACTAATTGAATTACATAAACAACAACTGCAAATAATAATACCGAATTTAATAATGTTATGACTAATAATAGACATTTGTAATTTATATAATAATAATAATAATAATAATAATAATAATAATAATAATAATAATAATAATAATAATAATAATAATAATAA
>JAOSBK010069338.1:0-14914 GCA_027568895.1 Erythroxylum shatona
TCATGTGCATTATTAAACACCTATGATTGTACAAATTGTGATATATGTGTATGTTATTTGTTATAGAGGAGCAACTGGAACGTCAACCCACAGACGTTGCCGGAACTTCCAGGCACTAGGTTCGGGAGCAGTTGGTGAGTAACCTAGACAATTTCTCTCAATTATTGTTTGCTTATAATTATGTTTTGAATAATGAATGAATGATATTTGATTGTATATTCCGGACAGAAGGTCCGATGACTATGAAATGTGGAATGTATATTGAAGTACAGCTTGAATGTGAATGTGAAGACCTATGTGCTTTATAATATGATTGATTGTGTTACATGAATTCCATTCATGAATGCATAATCAGATAATGGAAGTTGTGACTAGAGTAGCCAACAATCAGAGGTTAAAGCTCAATGAATAAAAATGAGCCTCGAGCTCACAAGTGTTTCAGAGCCTCAGGCTCAACGTGTAATGAGCCCTGTATCCTCATTGTATAAGGGACAGTTATTAATGAGCCCGGTATCCAAAATAGATACGGGAACAGTTCAGGCACTCGGTCACAATAACGTAACAATTGGAAAAGAGTCTCATGATCATTTCATATGCATTTGGTTATGTATGTTTGATTGATTGAAATGTATAATTTTCTTCTGCTTAAGTGAAAATGTGATACTTATGTAAAGTGCAATGTTGTGGAATAATTGTTATGTGAATTGAGGTGTTGCATGAATTGACTGAACCATCAATGATGATGACCTCATTGAGTTCGCAAAACTCACCAATATTGCAACGTTGTCTTTTCAGGACCGAAAGATGACTCTAGCTACTGAGGGGCTCTACTGTCGTGTAAATTGTGAATTGGCAAGAGAAGTCATGGCTCAAAGGTCGGTCAACTGGAATTTTTGGGACAGACTAGATAGATTTTGTATCTTTTCCTCTTTCGCATAGTACTTTTGTATTAGGTTTTGATGGTGTTCTTATAGAGATTGTTAAAAGACACATTGTAGATATTTGGGTTTTATGCAATGAAATGAGGAAAAAGTTAGTTTTTAAAATATTGTGATTTTCTATTGATGCTCATAAGTGAATAATGATACCATGCCTTAATAAATGAATGTAGTGAGTTAACGTAACGTGCCCTTATCCTAGGTTATGTACCGGAATGACCTCCGGGTGTCTCGGTGTATACCCTACGGTAAGGGGCGTTACATATAGATTTATGGTTTTAATAAGTTTTAGGATCTTTGGAAAATTAATCATTGAATCCATATATTCCTAGAGCTTTATGAGGATTGAAGCTAAAGAGTGCAATTTTTATATCAAGGTTGTCAACATGTTTAATTTTTTTGGCTATCTAGGATTGATAAGGTTTAGGAAGATAAATTTAGAGCATAGAGAAGAAGAACTAGAAGAGCCTGAATTAATTCCTAGGAAGGCTTTGCAATGATTGAAAGCTAATTCCTTCAGCTTGTACTGGTCCAAGCATGGTATGCCAATAGTGTCCTAGATTCCTAAAATTTTGTTGAAATGCCCCATATTATGTATATATCTATAGAAGAATGAGATATTAAAGTCTCCATCCTTCAGCCAAGCAATCATTGATTTCTACCTTAGAAGGTAAGTATAGGCTTCTAATGCAGAGAGGTGGGAGTTTAGGTAGGTTGTCTCTTTTTTCTTCAAGTTAACATTTAACGAATTTTCATAGAATTGAACCTAAACATCATTGATTTCATTTTTGTGATTTTCACCTCTTTGATTAAATATTTCTTAAAGTGTTGCTTATAGAGCTTTTTTTAAATCATCCTTAATTATCTTCAATCTGGTAATAATTTTGTAAGAATAAAAACCTTCCATAAGGCTATTTAGTTCTTTTGTAATTAAGTTATATTATCCCTCCACTTGTGAAAGATGATTAGAGAATCTAAATGGACTTTTAGGCTTCTATACATAAGGATCTATCCTAACTTTTAAGAGAGAAAGATCCAAAATTCTAGGATTGTTGAAGAACCGAGAGCTAATAAGGAACTTTTCCATCCATTATGAGTTTATTGATCCCCTGTCTAATTTAATAGTAAATCTTTTCTATTTTTTCTAGATCCTTCAATATCTTTATGTATATTATTTCATTGGAGTGAGTCACTAATAACATAAACAGAGCTAGTTTGAAGTTTCTCTTACTGAAGATAAGGGCCTCTAAATGAATGAATTTATTTGATTACCTAGTATTATAACTTGTATTATTGTTGGGTTGAAGGCAATAATGATTCTCCCCAACCTGTGTGAAGCATGATTTGACAAAATTTTCCATTTAGAACCCAAAACCACAAATCTTTGTGTAGATTTGTCTCTTTTATTTTAGTTTCCTGTAAGTTAATTAAGAAGGGATCTATTCCCTTCATAAAATTATTCATTTCTTGTTGCATTTTGGATAATTTAAGCTCCTAGTATTCCATTAGAAGATCATTGCTTCAAACCTTTTTGTTTTCTGCTAGGTTTTCTTTTGGAATTT
Organism: Erythroxylum shatona; assembly: GCA_027568895.1. Classification (NCBI taxonomy): domain Eukaryota; kingdom Viridiplantae; phylum Streptophyta; class Magnoliopsida; order Malpighiales; family Erythroxylaceae; genus Erythroxylum; species Erythroxylum shatona. Next base: position 2,501 of record JAOSBK010069338.1, read on the forward strand.
TTAATAGGATTGGAGTTTATTTTTTTTAATTTTTGAAGTGATGAAAACCATATGATCTGATGAGTTTTGATCAATCAAGGTAGTGTTATCCATAGTATCAACCACTCCAATATTGATATTGACGGAATCTAAAGGTGAGGAAGGAGGGTCAAAGTTTAGTGAACTTAAATCCTTTTAAGGGAATGGACTGATTTCAATGGAAGTGAAGATGGGTTCTACATTTTAAAGGTTTCTAAAGTGAGGGATAGGATTCAGTAGGTTCGGATTAGGTTAGAGAGAATTGCTAATTAGGAATCAATTTTTGCAGAAGGATGTTGTTTTAAATGGTTAGGATCTTGGAGTGCATGAAGGTTTTATGAAGGAGTTTAGAGCTTTGTGATTAAAGAGGATTTTGGAGTAGGATCTTAAGTAATTAAAAGGGAGGGGATGCTAATTTTTGTTTCCAAAATTTTGTGCAAGGTAGACTGATTAAGCTTCCAAAGGTAAGAAAAAGCTATCTTGGTTGGTAAAAGGTTCACTTCATCACTAAGCATATATACTAGTAGAGAATTAGGAAATAAAGTTTATCTATGTACTTTAACAAATTTTTGTAAATCTTACTTTTCTCATTCTAGTAGTTTCCTCATCCAATATTAAAGTTTTCCTATTATCATTCACAAGATGACTTAATCCTAAGGTTGTCCAATATTCTAGTGAAATGATATATAAACATATCTATAGAAGAATAGAGCTTAATGAGGGCTTATCTAATGACATACCAGGTCTCCATTTCATAAGGAACATTTTCTTTCCTCTCTAATTCCAAGGCTTTGAATCTAACAGTAAATTCATATTAGTCGTATCTCTAAATTTAAAAAGAAAGTAGTCAGCCTCTATTATTGACACCTGCTCAAAACCATTTTTATCCAAATAGCCTCAACCTAAGAATTGATTGAGGGATAGAGGGCCTTTTGTTAAGGAAGAACCTACTAGAGTGGTATTCCATTTGGCTACTTCTACTTGTAGAACTTAGATAGGTGGGTAGGAGATTATGAAAGATGCTTTCACTTTTAGGATGAGTTTAAGTTTAACTGAAGGAACTCCATCACTAACCACAATGTTCCAAGTCTTAGGGGGCTAAGGTAATAAAATGAGGAGAGGAAACTAGGGGAGTTAAAGCAAAAGTTAAAGAAGAAGGAGATATAGAGATTATTATGAGTTTAGGTCAGATAGGAGGGGACATAGAAGAAAAAAGGATGAATTAAAGTGGAAGCTGAAAGATGAAAGGTATAAGTAGAGCTGAAAGTTAGGTTTAGAGAGGGTAAGAGAGTGATCAAGCTAGAAGCAGGGGGTAGAAAGGAAATAGGAGAAGTAATGGGAGTGAGTGTAGTAAGTGTAAAGCCACTAGAAGTAAGTGGGGGGGAAGTGAGAATGAGAGTTGAGTAAAGGTGGAGTTACACCAATGGAAGAGATTGAAGGTAAAGGGTGTAAACCTAAAGCTTAAAGGGAGATGGAGGGAAATAAAGAGGGTGGAGAAAAAGAGTTAATGATTATTAGATAATAGACAAGCTCCATATCTTAAGTGGTAAGGAGTTGCCTCAACAGTTAAGGCAGGGAAGGAGGTGGGTTATAAGGAAAGGACCTAACTATTAAAACAATTGAATGAAGGAGAGGAAAAAAGGACTAAGGATCAGGGGAATTTAGAGTGAAGTCAAACTTTTTCTTAATAGTTGTTTGTTAATGTCAATATATTTACACTCTTATTATTAATAATAATTGGACTTCACAAAAGATAAATTAATTTTATGAACTTATCAAATTAGTTTTATTTTAGTCTCTTACATAATACTTATTAATAAATAATGAAAAATTAATTATATTTTATTAGATTAATTAATTAATTAAACAAAAGCTATAAAATTTATTTATAAATTAATATTAATGATTAAAACTTATTTTATTTAAAATATATATTTTGAGATACTTTAAGTTTGAAATAAATTTAAGAAATTGTTAAATTTTTTTAAAAATAATTTTAAATAATTTAAGGAATTAACTTAAATTTAAAATTAATTTATATTATTCATAATTATTTTAGTATTAAATAATTAAATTATATAAATTTAGTTAATGATAATTCAAATTATAACAAAATAAAAATAAGAATAAGAATATTATTATTTTGATAAGTTATGAAATGAGGAAGAAGCCAAACCAAAACAAAAATTAGAAATTCAAATATACATTTTTTTTTGAAATAGAAATCAAAAACTAAAAACTAAAAGGCGATAGTGAAAATAAATTGATTCTTATTTCAAATGTGGTGGTTCAATGATATGGAGATATGTTATTTTTAAATATTTCATCATATAATCATACAAAAATCTAAATTAAATTACTTAGTCAACCTTTGAGTTTAAAGATAAAGAATTAGCTTTAATTAATTCTTCTTGTGTGAAATTAGGGAGGCAAGACCATTATCTTTTGTATTCATTGTTTTAAGAGTTAGCATCCTTTCCCTAAGTGTACTTCTAAGTGAAACATTTTCAAAGGTAGATCCTATAGTACATCATATGTGATAATCTATATTTCTTTTAATTTTATAATATATTATTTATAATTTTCTATTTTGTAAATGTCCTGGTTGATTGCTAACAAGTAGTTGTAATGCCAATAAGAATTAAAGATACTTTTATAATGTTTCATCGAACATAATATGATTTTTACCTATTTGGTATTTACAAATTCATTCGAGTAGAAAACCATTTCTCAATGAGCATATTTTAGTTTGTACTTAAAAATAAACTTTTGATAGGTCTCAATTTTATTTAGGGTTAAGTTTTTCCACTCATTTCGAAAGAATATGGTAAGAATACAAATTTTAACTAAAACTAATTAGATTTGGTTAAAGTCTAATATAATGGCTAAAGAGAAGTTCAAACTTAATAGGAAATGAAATGTTAAAGGTCTCTCGATCCTTAACTTTCAGTTTCTTAATTCAATATTGGTTATCTCTCACTCGGTTGTTACTTCTTAGTTAAGTAACATTATCATATAAGATATATGCAAATACATACAGGTAATTTACTATTCTTCGTTGCTTAAGTTATACTTGATATATATCAGCTTAATGAAAAGGTGTTGTATGCTTTCCATCAAAACCTATTCTCTATATGTTATCATAACCATACCATCTCAAACCCTAAAACAAACCTTAGCCTGCCAAACATGACAAACAAAGACAAGGTGGACGGGTCCTCTGGCACCATTGATGCCACCTATTTAGGATCTCCACTTTACCTTAACACTTTTGATAGCATATGAGTAGTGCTAGTAAATTTCTTGTTTAAGGGGAGAGCTACCTAACATGGTATAAGGAAATCGTTAATGGCTTAAGGTAAAGAAGAAGCAAGGGTTTGTTGACAGATTTTTGAAGAAACCTACTGAAATTGATGAAACCTTCCAAGCATGGTAGAAGTGCAATTCTATGATCATCTTCTGGGTCTTCAATACACCATTTCTATAACTCTATGACAATTTTAATTATATAGAATGTGCTTATGAGATATGGGTGGATCTACAAATGCGATCACCTAGGTCTTTAATACACTATCGCTATGATTCCATGGTAATGTTGCTTATATAGACTCTACCTGTGAGATTAGGTGGATCTATATGAGCAGTTTTCTCAAGAGAATGCTAGAAACTAATGCAGAAACATGTTTTACTAGTCTTTCAATTAAGTTAATAAGCTGTTAGTTTGTTCCTATTCTTTACGCTTAAGTTGCTATTTTTTAGAGATATATTTCTACTCATTGTTAGTGTGGTAGTAAAGTCGTGAATCCTTGTTTTTTATATTAGTTTTTATTTCTTTTGTGTAGAAATTGCTTTAATCAAATGATTGAAACAACATCAGTTCAACTCATTTTTTCTTTCCCACCACTAATTTGTTAAAAGTTCTTTTATAGCTTTTATATTTTTCAATAACCTATTCTCTTACATCTAGTATTAGAGCAGGTTTGAGTAAGCATAATTGAAAACACTAGCGTCAATTCATCACTTCCTACAATTCCAATCTTCCAAGGCACTAGCTATGATATTTAGAGCACAAAATGAAGACATTATTTATGTCACAAGATGTGTTATACTTAGTGGAGAATGGTTACGTAGAAGCTGGACCTACGATAGAAGCTTTACGAGAAGTGCAAAAGAAAGAGACAAAAGCCTTATTTTTTATCCAGCAAGTAGTGGACGAGGCAATCTTCCTACTTATTTCAGCATCCACAAATTCAAAGGAAGCTTAGGATGCTCTACAGTAAGGCTACCAAGGTAATGCTAAGGTGATGACTATGAAACTTTGGAATTTTCTTTGAAACTTTGAAGGTATGTTTATGAAAGATTCTGGTTCACTAGAAAACTATTTTTGCAAGATGATGGAGGTCATGGCTCAAATAAAAAGTTTGGTAAGATTTTACCTGATCAAAAGGTTGTTGAGAAAATTCTTAGGAGTTTGCCTAAGAAATATGATTATTTTATGGCTATTATAGAGGAGTCAAAAGACTTAAGTACACTACAGGTAGGCAAAGTTCTTGGCTCTCTTTATTCTCATAAAGACAGGATTGAGTGGTATGATAGTAATATAGTGGGAAATGTTTTTCAAAGTAAGACAGTTTTTCAAAAACAAAGACAAAGAGTCAAGTGGCAGAGGTGGCTCTAACTGAGGACGTGGAGGTCAATTTTCACGTGTTGGTAAAGGAGGTAGAGGTAGAGACTTCAATCAAAATAACAACCAGCATTTAAGGACCGATGATAGAGGTGAAAGTTCAAACCCAAAGTAGTGTTTTTATTGTAAGAAGTATGGCCGTATAGAGAAGTTTTGTCAGCTTAAAGAAAGATAGGACACTCTGGATGATGTGGAGATCCTATTCTTTTCTTGTTATTCAGCTAAAGAATGTGTTTCAGATGTGTGGCATATAGATAGTGGGCGCAATAATCACATGATCAAAAATAGCCATAAGGTATGGAATTATTTGTGAGGCTCAATAAAAAGGTAAGGTGAGATTATATGCCTTTGGAATAAATTGTCTTGATAATGTTTTGTATGTTCCGAATTTGGATTCTAATTTGTTAAATGTGGGGCAATTTTAATTGGAAGATTATTCACTTATCTTTAAAGATGTAATATGTTTTGTCTACAAAGATAAGTCAAAGAAACACCTTTTGGTTAAGTTGTAAAAATAAATGTCTTCCTTTGAGTCTTGATGAAAATCCTATATTGAAAGCTACTTTACTTTATGAAAATTAGTTATGGCAATATAGATATGGGCATTTCGAGCTTTAAAAGGCTAAGTTTTTTTAAGGAACTGAATTTGGTGCATGGTTTGCCTTTGATTAAGACTACTGATTATGTATATGAGAGTTGTGTAGCTGGTAAACAACATCGGAATGCTTTTCCCAAAGACAGAAAAGAGAGCTAAAAATCCTGCTACATTGATACATACTAATATTTGCAAACCAATGCGAACAACTTCACTCAATAATTTGTGAGATTTTTGATGTTTGGGGCATGGACTTCATGGTTCCCTTTCCTTCCTCATTTGGGTTTCGATATATTTTTCTTACAGTTGATTATATGTGTCGAAATGGGTGGAAGAAAAAGCCACCCGAATTGACGATTCTCCAGTAGTTGCAAATTTCTTAAAATCTAACATTCTCTTCAGGTTTGGACGCCCGTGATCCATCATCAACAACAAAGGGACTCACTTTTGCAACCCAACGATTGAGGCCATCTTGAAGAAATATCAAGTGATGCATTGAGTCTCAACCGCTTATGACCCTTAAACGAGTGGCCATGCTAAGGTGTCCAACTGAGAGATAAAGTCCATCTTAAAGAAGACGGTTAATCCCAATAAGAAGGATTGGATTTTGCACTTTAACACTGCCTTATAGGCATATAGGACTACATACGAGACTCTAATAGGGATGTCACCATTCAAACTTGATTTTAGGAAGCCATACCACCTTTTAGTAGAGCTACAACATAAAGCTTATTGGGCAATCAAGAAGTGTAACATGGAGTCAGAAGCTGTTAGTGCCCACAGATGATTACAGTTATAAGAACTCGAAGATTTGCGACATGAGGCATTTGAGAATGCCCGGATTTATAAGGAGAAGACTAAGGCATTTTATAATCACAACATCTCTAGGAAGACATTTATGGTGGGAAAGAAAGTACTTTTATGTCATTCATGGCTCCAACTCTTTCCAGATAAGATATGCTACCAATGGATAGGTCTTTTTGAGGTTACCCAGGTATATCCTTATAAAGAAGTGGAGATCATAAGTGCCAAGATGGGGAAAGAGTTTAAAGTCAATGAACATCATCTCAAGCCTTACTTTGAGGGATATTAGATTCACAATGTGTAGGTGATGGAGTTTGAAACTCCAATATACATTAGTTAATATCAGTTGACAGGGTTTGAGCTTGTGACCTTAAACAAGCACTTGTTGGGAGGCACCCCAACCTTATCCTTTCATCTTAGTTCTTTGCTATTTTAGTTTGCTTTAATTTGAGTACCTTATTTGCTTTTTGTCTATTTTGGTTTTAGGAATGCAAGACTAGAGCTGTGAATTTTTCTTTCAAGTCACTGAGCCCTTTTTGATCCAGGGGAGTCCTTTTGTTCTCATCCTTTTATGTTTTTATTGATTTTAGGACATTGAGGACAATGTCCCAATTAAGTGTCGGGGTGGGGTCAGTTTAAATTTTTTGCATTTTTGCACTTAAATTGTGATGAATGTTGAACCATGCCATTCTGTCATAGTAGTTGGATTGACTGAAGTAGATAATTACATGAACTTAGTCAGTAATTTGATACTTGAGTGATTAGGTAATGTAAGAAATTTTGATGGATTTTCACATAAGCATATGTGAGGTTTCGAGCCTATATGACTACATTTCATAATCATTCTATTTCTTTGTTATGTGTGATGCTTCCCTAGGAAGATTACCTTCAGAATTTGCATTAAACCAGTTTGAAACTACGAGATGCATGCTTTATGGAAATGATTAAGGCCTTCTTTGTTTTGAACCCTAAGCTTAAATGACCCACCAACTCATTTGGCCTTTGCTAACCCCTTTGTGCCTTAACATTGTTTGTTTTTGAATTAATTACCTTACATTGAAACCTAAAAAACCCATTAACCTTACCCTGTCATAAGTTTAATGAAGTAATGAGTGAGCATTTGATGTATATGATTTAGGAACTTTTGTTTTATATTTAAATTGAGATGTTTTGAGAGGCACTTCTACTTATGTTTCTATTGATTTTTGTTGCTATTGTTTCCTTATTATTTTATTATTATTCAAGTAAATAAAAAAGAGAAAAAGGGAAGAAAAAAGAATATTTATTTTTAGCATTATTGATTAAAAGCGTCTTTGTTTCTGCTATTGGAGGAAACGTAGTAGCAATAGTTCATGATGAGTAGTTGTAGTTCGTGGTATTTATATGCATACCTCAGAATTTATGTTTGGTTGTGCCTTCTTACTTAGTACTTTGTTAATACTTGTGATTTACCCTTTGACCTTTTTGCCTCACCTTAACCCAAACCCTATTATAACCTTAAGTTAAAGCCCTTTTTGATCTATGATAGCATGTAATCTATGTGGTAGAGAATTGGTGAATTTACAAGCCTATGGTAGTATAGTATCTTAGAAGGAGTATTAAGTGAAACACCAACCTTATACACTTGTGTGAAATAAGTGAACACTGTGAGGAAAATCCATCTTAGTTTTATTTTACCTTTAATCAATAGTGTCTACCTTTGACGTTAATGAAAAGATTATGATATATATAGTAGCTCGATACTTGAATTTGTCTAAGTTTGAAGAATTGCATATACTCTATTTTCTTTAAAAACAAATTGACATAATATCTTGGTTATTTTTAAATTGCTTGAGGACAAGCAATAGTTTAAGTGTGGAGGTATTTGATAGGATTGAATCATCTTATATTTTCTTATGCATTTCAATGTCTTTTTAATCCTATCTTTGTGTTTAAATACTCAATTTGTGTTCATTTTATGTTTGTATATAGATTAAAGGAGTGAACACAAATATATACTAAATGGAAGAAGTTTGATAAACTTTGAAGAGCCATCCATAGAGGAGAAACCATTAAGGGCATTCAGAGGAGAATTAGATAAGTCCTAGGAAATAATTATGGCCCTGGGTTATTTCCCAGGTCTTCTCCACAACTATGTCGCGATCGTGACAGAAGCTTGAAAACAGGGCCATGATCGTGGAGTGTTAGCCATGATAGTGGGGAGTCAACCACGATCGTGATAGAGAATAGATAAACTAGCCACGATCATGTAATAAAGGCCACAATTGTGGCTTGTACGTAGACAGACACAAAGAACCTTCCAAACTTAAGTTTTTGAGGGCCTTTTTGGACTTTTGAGGTATAGAAAAATCCTCCTCCTCTCGGTTTTACCCTAAATAGAACATACTACATAAACAAAGAGAGGAGGACCTAGAAACAAAGCCTCCAATCTACCACTTTTGGGAATAACTCTAAAAAGAGAGAAGGGCTCTCAAAATATGCCATTTTTAGAAAGCTCCAAGAAGAGAGGAGGAACTAGTAGAGAAGTTTTTGTTATTCTCCATAAGCTTAGCTATTCTCTTTCAGTTTCAATGTTCTGTTTTCATATTCATTAAATTAGTTTAAAGCTTTCATAGTGCTAATTACATTTTTATATGTTCTAGAATATTTAGAATGAATGTCTGATGGATTTTGTAGTTGAACTTTATGAATTTTGTAAAGAACCTTTATGTTATATCAATTATTCCTTCAATTTTCTATCTTTGATCTTGGTTGTTTGAGTTTATTTATGTGTTTTTAAATCTAAATTTGTTTTGCATTTGGAAGTTTAATGGTTTAGGTTATGAGTTTTTGCTTATTTGTGATACTTTTGATTAATTTTTGCTTAATAGTTAAGATTTACGCATGTTCTTAGATTTATGATCAATTTAATTTAGCTTTTTGTGCAAGTTGTGTGTGTTGGAATTGTAATTTGGATGCAATTAGGTTAGATTTTGTAATTTGGTTTATCATTAGTTAATTGTTAGCATAAAGAGTTTGATTTCTATTAAGTTAGTGTTGAATTTAGTTTTATCACTTCATTTAAAATTTCCAACCTTGGTTTTATTCAATTGAGTATGGTTTTGTTTATTTAATCTCAATTGTGCTTAATATGAACATGCGTGGCTAGACTACTTAGGGGTTTGGAGATATTATAAGAATGAAGGGATGAAAATTATGAGAATGAAGTTGAAATTGTCTTAAATTGGTGCTTGTAGGTTCAGATTAGTTTGGAATTTAGGATAAATGTCATGAATTAGGAATTGCTCATAAGTTTGATCACCCTTTAGGTAATTTACTAATCTGAAGGATTGGATTAGGCCTGTGATATGTAATAGTCCATAGTGATTCTCGAAAATAGCAATAGGTTTGTTGAATTTGTCAGGATACTTAATCAACTAATCTAGGATCCCATACATTTAGGCAATACCTTCCGAGCTTACGAGTAGGTGGCCTATGTTAGTTGTTTCACAAGAGCCCTTAATTTCTTTAAAATAGAATAAGCTCTGTAAATGCCCCGATCTCCATTATAACCTAGAATAGGCTCTCCAAGTTCAATAGCAAAGATGCATTAGGCTAACATCATGATGAGAGTACCCTTTTGTTTAGATTCAAGGATTAATGAACATCTTGAAATCCCAAAGATATTTCCAGCCCATTTCTTTATCATTGTTATTAGACTTTTCTAAATTTGCTTTATGCTTGTCTTATTGGTTACGTTTCTTGTCTTTATCATTTTAAGGAGTTTTGTTTTCTTTTATTTGCAACATTTAAAATAGCATTTGAATCTTAACTCTCTGTGGTTCGACCCTAGCTTACCGTTTACTACATAGTTTGTTAGTTAGGAATTTATTATTTGGTAGTTAGTGACAGGCTATCAAGTAATGACTATTGGTAGATGTAAGACAATAAGATTTTGAGACTTTTTAGACTGACACATCCGAATCAGTCTTATTGTATTTTGTTCATGTGTGACCTTCATAAAATGTACTTCCTAAGTTTGCTTTGATTTTCCATTCAAGACCATATTTTTATCACATTCACTAATATGAAATTCATATAGGAATTTATTGTTTTATAAGTTACATTAGTCAAATAGCCTACCTATTGATATGATTTTTCCTTTTGTTAAGCCCCTTTAAGCTTTGTTAACCTTTTCTTTTTGTGCTAACCATATTATATGCCTTTGACCTAACCAAATGTCTTACCTAAGCCTTAAAGCTGGTGGAGTATTTATTGATTATTGATGATTATGGACGCATAAGAGTATAAGGGTTGGGATGCGCATATATATGGGTTGGCTATAATTGTTGTAATGCCATTTTATCTCTTATAAATGAATTTCATTGTTGATACAGTTTTTTCAATTTTTTGTAAAAAAGAAAAAGAAAAGAAAAGAAAAGAAAGAAAAAATGTTTAAATAAAATTATCAAGGAGGAAATGCATTTATGTTGCAAAGTTCTTCATGATTAGAGTTTCTTCCTAAAGTTATATGGAAAGGGTGATTTGATTATGATGTGGATGATGAAAATGATATTTTTGAAGGATCACTCCTTGTAGTTATAGTATATTGTTTATAATTAATTTTTGTGAGTGATTCCTTCTAATTCCTTATGTTTCATGTGGTTTACAGCATGAATGCTTGAATTTGAGTTGTGAAACATAGTTTTTGTGTTCATCATAACTGACAATACCTAGTTTTGATTGAATGTTAGTTTTTACGCTTAATGTTACACTAAATGTTTTTATCTCTTCACTAACTTTGATGGATTTTATACTACACTATCCAAATAAATCTCACCTTAACCTTTTCCTACATTACAACCTTAAAAAGTCGCTAAAATCATGATTATGCATGTGAATTCTAGTGGTGGAGAACTAAAATGATATAACAAGCTATGGAATGTCTTGATCATGAATGATGTTTGAGTGTACCTATAGATCTATCTTGTTTTTAAACATATTTATCAAAGTCTACCCTTAGATTGCTTAGTTTCTGAAAGGAATGATTGTTGATTGATCATGAGTAAAGGCATTTGACATTGAGTTCTTACTATGGTTTTGAAAGTTATTCCTCTTTTCTTATGACTATCTATTCTTGGGAAAAATGGAAAATGTGGAATTGCTTTGGTTTTTTATTTTTATTTTGTTGTTTTGTTTTATGAAGGTCAAGAGATAAGTGTGGGGGAACTTGATTTATGCTAAATTGATTATAAATTTACTCCATACAGTTAGTGATTAATGTTACAAAATGCTTAACATACTCATTTTTGGTTTATATTTGGTTTTAGGTACAAATTAGAAGCATAATATCTAAAATGAGATAAAAACACATTCCTTAAGCCATCCTTTTTGATTTTCAAACTCATTTTTCATTATGGAAAAATAAGGAGATGGATTAGGATGAAGATGGGATAAGAAAATGGAAGAAAAATAAAGAATTCAGCATGACCTATAAGAAGCATGGCCATGTTTCTACTTACATGACCGTGTATAATCATGAAATGGGTGTTTTTGTGATGCAATGTTGGGTGCACATAGAAACCTAATTTTTCACATATAAGAGGCCAAAGAAGGGATGAATCATTTTTGGAACAAGAAAGGAGGCAGAAACTTTACTTCTTTATAATCTATAGAGGGCTAATCTTCCTTTTTCTAGTTCATAGGGAAGATCAAAGTTGAAGAACACATTTGGGCATTTTTTCATTGTGTACTATTAATTCTCTCTCTAGAAATTGTTTATGATATTCTTAGCTTAATGTTTTGGATATTCATGTAGGAATGATTAATATTCTTGTTCATAATATATTGTTTATATATGAACCCATGCTATAATATGGAATAAAATATGTACTAGTTGTATTTTCAATTCATTTGTAGTAAAATGATAGTGATGAATCATCAGGGATAACCTGACATAAGTTAAATAGCTTGAGCTTGTTTGGTTATTGCCTAAATTAATCTATTTTCCTAGTTTATAATATGGTTGTCCTACTAAATCTAAAGAGCTTATTCTAGATTGTTGGATAACTATGTTTAGTTAAAAAGCTTATTTTGATTAAACACAACTTAAGGGAGAGCTGAGGTTAACAAAGCTTATTATTAACCTATGATTAATAGTTTCTAAAAAAGGTCTGAAATCAACAAAATGATGAAGTATGTTTATTTGTGTGTAGGTTGACATTAAACCAAGAACTAGATTCCAAACTCATTCGTCAATTTTCTCACTTTTATATTGTCTAATTTGAATTACTTGTGTTAGTGCAATTTTACTTCATTTTGTTTATTGAACTAA
>JAOSBK010069370.1:0-14911 GCA_027568895.1 Erythroxylum shatona
ACACCATGGTGGTGAGCGATCGAGGTGATAATCGTGCATCAACTCCTGGGTAAGAAAAATCGCATCTGCAATCTGCCTCCCCGGGACAAATGCCATCTGAGCTCTCCCAATCACCTCTGGTAAAACAACTTTAAACTGATTCACAATGACCTTTGAGATACACTTGTAAAGGACATTGCAGTAAGAGATCGGCCTAAAGTCACTCAAAGTCTGCGGACTCTCCACCTTGGGAATCAAGGTAATCCTAGTAGAATTTACCCAGCGAGGCAACGCTGAGGTAGAGAAGAAATGCCGCACCACTGCTCTAAAATCTGCTCCGATAATATCCCAACACCTACAAAAGAAGAAAGAGGTATAACCATCAGGTCCTGAAGCCTTATCCTCCGAAATGGAAAATAAGGCATGACGGGTCTCCTCATCCGAAACTGGACCCACCAATGACTGAACCATATCCTCTGGGATACGTCGAGTGAAAAAACGAGCAGCATCAGTTGAACGAGGCGAGGGGGGTGAGTGGAGGATACCCTGAAAATAATCCACCGCCAGCTGTCCCAGAGCTCCCTAATCAATGATAAAAGTGTCGGTCCCATCAAGCAACCCATGTACACGACCTCTGACCTGTCGGTGGATCAAGGATCTGTGGAAAAATCGAGTGTTTTGGTCCCCCAAAGCAAGCCACTGAATCTTAGATCGTTGTCGATAAAATGACTCCTCATCCTGTATCAGTCGATTGTACTATCTAGCAAGGTCACGCTCTACCATACCGAGATCAGACGAGTGCGGGGAAGCATCAAGAGCGGCCTGAGAGGAGGCCCACTGGGTCCGTGCCTCCCTAACTCTGCTGGAAATATGACTGCAGTCCTGGAAGTGTAAGGACTTCAGCTCATGCTTAAACAGGCGCAGCCGGTGAGTCAAGCAGAACATCGGGTCCCCTCGTACTAGTGTAGCCCAAACTCTCCTAACAAGTTCTAAAAAGTGGGGGTTATCAGCCCAACATTTCAGAAACTTGAAAGGAGTAGTAGGCCGAGATCGCATGGAACCAAAATGAACAACCAAAGAGCTGTGATCAGAAATATCACGCGGCAGAACCTCTGTAAAGGTACTAGGCCAAGAGGTGAGCCATGCGTAGTTACCAAAACTCCAATCTAACCGTCGGAGAATAGAATCCGATCCCTCTTGACCATTATGCCAAGTATAATGCAGACCCCGGTAAGGAAGTCGGAGCAACTCATAATCATGTATACACTCCCCAAACTCATCCATATGGCGATACCACCCAATATCTCCGCCAACTTTGTATGAATGACTTAGAATGGCATTAAAATCACCCAATACCAACCAAGGCAGAGAATGAAACCGATCAGCCTGACCGCGGAGGAAGTTTCAAAGCTCTCATCTAGTGCCCGGGTTCATAGAGCCATAGACCACTGTAAGGCCACAAACGGAACTCTGTTGCCGATGAGTCACCTCACAACTAATTCCCTGTAGAGTAGACACCGAACTCTGTAACTCAAACAAGCAGGGGTCCCAACATACCAGAATGTGACATGCTACCTGATCTGTCATATTGCTCAGATAATCCCATCCCCGACAAGTAGCCGAAACTACACCTGCTAAGGAGGGAGAAACCATTTTGGTCTCTAAAAGACCAACTAAGCCAAGATCATAACGCCGAATCCAATCTCGAACTGCACGCTAAGTGTGGGGACCATTAAGGTCCCTAATATTCCAACTTCCTATCATAGGAATTGGAATAGAAAATAAGGTGGTGGAAATCAACTAGAGAGGGGGGTCCCCTCACTCACTCCATCGCCTGTCAACCCCAGAAGGGGGGAGGGCGAGTCACCCAGTGAAAAGTCGCCAAAGATGCCTCTAAAGTTGGAGCTATGGCTGCTACTGGGTACGGAAGCCTCTGAGCTGAGGAGACATGACATCCAACTAGGGGTGGTCGACATCTCTGTGTGAACAGCAGGACTAGGCATCCGACTAGGCGTCCGAACAGCATCCGTAGTGTTGGGAGCAGCTGAGGACCCCGAACCAAACGAAGTAGGGATCGGTATCACGTCCCGGGCTACGGAGGAAGCCACAGGAGAAGCTAGACAGGGTACTGGGCCAACAACCGTAGGTGCTACCGATAGCATGGGCGCAGCTACAGGCGGGTACAGGTGGTGTAGGGGCGACTGGTAGCTCGGGTACAGGAGGAGAGAATGAAGGTGCAGCAGGTGGAGAGGCATAAGAGTGTCCAAAGACATGACACTTGGAACACCTTTTGGGTGTCCACTCATACTCAACCCGAACATGAATCGACTCATCCCTCCATCCTAAACCCTAAACCCTAAACCCTAAACCCTTAACCCTAAACCCTAAACCCTAAACCCTAAACCCTAAACCCTAAACCCTAAATCCTAAACCCTAAACCCTAAACCATAAACCCTAAACCCTAAACCCTAAAATCCTAAACCCTAAACTCTAAACCCTAAAACCCTAAACTCTAAACCCTAAACCCTAAACCCAAACCCTAAACCCTAAACTCTAAACTTTTTTTTAAGAAAGTAACATATATATTAATTAAAAGGAGGGTTCATACAAGAGAGGAGCTATGTACAAAGTAAACAATAGCCACAGGCGACTGTTAAATCAAAACAAAGAAGCCACAGACGGCTCTTCAAACATAAGAAAATAAGCCATAGGCGGCTCGCAAAATAAAACAAAAGTTATAAGCGGCTCTTAATACAAACAAATCAATTAAGTAGAGAGTCTCCAGATATGTCGCTGAAGAATAGGAATCTAAAGGCGAGTCTCAAGGTCGTGAACGGATAAGCTCAGTGATGTCCTCAATAATGTCGTGGGTGGATCGGTGTCGCCTACTAAATATGCGGTTATTGCTCTTATACCAAAGAAAGTAGGTTGTGGCTGAGAGGACTAACCGTGAAAGGAGATGTCGGTAATCCTTGCACCAGCAGAGATTAGTGCAATCCCATTGAAGAAGGGAAATCCAAGAGGTCAAAGGCCAAGCAGTGTGGGTCTTCGTCGAGAGGGAACCCCAAACTACGGTAGAAAAATGACACTGAAAGAAAAGATGACCGTGTGTCTCTGTAGAAACACCACAAAGCACACAAGTCGAGGAAGTCAAGACGTCGAAAAATTGGAGCCTGTCGATGGTCCAAAAGATGTTTCTATGAAGCCAACGAGAGGATGAAAGAGTGTCGTGGAATGTGCCATGGGAACCATAGTAAGTGGTGAATCGGGTCCACTGGATGTTGGGTTCAGAGAAAGTTCCAGGCAGAGTCAACAGAGAAGACTCCAGACGAGTGACCTTTCCAAACCCAACTATCGACAAGCTGAATCTGTGGGTGAATGCGGACTGAGTGCCAGATTTGTTGTAGCTCACTGCTCCCCTCCGGAAAGACCCATTCCCCATCATGAATGATCTCTGAGAGCCTAGCATCCCAAGAGAGCCCAATAGTTGAGAGGTCACGGAAGGAGAATCGGTCACGTAAAGGGCCCTAATCTAGTAACCAATAATCCTGCCAAAGCGAGGTGTCTCTCCCGTCTCCAATACAAGCTACGATAAGGTCTTGACACCACTCTCGGTTTAACAAAATCCTCAGGGTAGAAGATTTGTCTGTGAATAGTCACCACACGTACTTGAGCGTGGCTGCCCTATTCTAGTCTTTAACCCTCTTAACTCCAAGTCCACCCTCCTGCCTCGGATGACAAACTAACTCCCATGCCACCTTATCCCCAGTGTGTGACAGTGAAGTACCCCTCTAGAGAAAAGCTGACAGAATACTCTCAATGCGACGGGTGATGCTAGCAGGTAGAATAAACATACCAGACCAATAGACTTGTATGGAGAAGAGTATAGATCTAATCAGCTGCAGCGGACCCGCGTAGATAAGAGAGGCTGAAGTCCATAACTGAATCCTGGAAAGTATCCTCTCAACCAAAGGGAGACCATCTGCATGTCTCAATCGTGTAGTGATAAAAGGGACACCCAAATATTAGATCGGGAGGGAACCAATCTGAATCCCAAGAGCGTTCTGTAAAGAGGAAACCTTTGTCTCGGGGATCCCTGAAAAGAACACTTGGCTCTTATCCGAGTTCATGGCCAACTTGAAAACCCTCTCAAAAACTGTCAGAGACTATCGGATGATCGCAAGAGAAGCTGAATCTAATTAAAAATCATCAAATCATCCGCAAAATAGAGATGAGTGAGGGAAATCTACCTGTACCGCCAATGATTGCTATAACACGAAGATACTGTTGCCTCGCGCAGTATCCCATCTAAGCCCTCCATCGTTAGTACAAATAGATAAGGAGAAAGGGGGTCCCCCTGTCACACCCCTTGTGTGGTAGCAAAATACCCATGAAGGGATCCATTAAGTGCTACTGAGAAATGGGCAGATCTAAGACATACCTCATTTCATCTGATCATACTATCGGGAACTCCAATGGTCCTCAATCCTAGCAGAATAAACTCCCAGTTGACAGTATCAAAAGCCTTGCAAATATCAACCTTCAGAGCACATCGTGGTGGGGAGCGATCAAGGTGATAGTCATGCATCAACTCCTGAGTCCTCGAGACAAAAGCCATCTAAGCTCTCCCAATCACCTCTGATAGAACAACTTTAAACCGATTTGCATTGACCTTTGATATATACTTGTAAAGGACATTGCAGCAAGAGATCAGCCTAATTTCACTCAGTGTCTACGGGCTCTCCACCTTGGGAACCAAGGTAATCCTAGTAGAATTAACCCATCATGGCATAGCCAAGGTAGAAAAGAAATGCCAGACCACTGCTCTAAAATCAGCTCCTATAATATCCCAACACCTCTTAAAGAAAAAAGCAGTGTAGCCATCAGATCCTGGAGCCTTATCCTCTGAGATGGAGAATAATGTAGTACGTACCTCCTCGTCTGAGACGGGTCTCTCCAATGGATGAATCATATCCTCAGGAATAAGATGAGTGAAGAAACGAGCAGCATCAGCTGAAGGAAGCGAGGGGGGAGAGCAGAGGATACCCTGAAAATAATCCACCGCCATCTGTCCCAGGGCTCCCTAATCTGTGATAAAAGTGTCGATCCCATTAAGAAAACCATGTACCTGACCTCTAACCTGGCGATGGATCAAGGATCTATAGAAAAAACGAGTGTTCTGGTCCCCCAGAGCAAGCCACTGGATCCTAGATCATTGTCGATAAAATGACTCCTCATCCTGTATCAATCGGTAGTACTATCTAGCAAGGTCACGCTCTGCAATACCTAGATCGAGCGAGTGCAGGGAAGCATCGAGAGCTACTGGAGCGGAGACCTACTGGGTTCGTGCCTCCCTAACTCTACTGGAAATATGGCTGTAGTCCCAAAAGTGGAAGGACTTCAACTCTCGCTTGAGCAGACCTAATCGGTGAGTCAAGCAAAACATCGGATCTCCTCGCACTAGTGTAGCCCAAACTCTCCTAACAAGTTCTAAAAAGTGGGGATTATCAGCCCAATATTTCAGAAACTTGAAAGGAGTAGGAGGTCGAGGTCGCGGGGAATCAAAATGAACAACCAAAGAGTTGTGATCAGAAGTATCATGCCGTAGAACCTCTTTAAAGGTACTAGGCCATGAGTTGAGCCATGCGGAGTTGTCAAAACTCCAATCCAACTGTCTGATAATAGAATCTGATCCCTCCCGACCATTATGCCAAGTATAACGCAGACCTCAGCAACGATGTCGGAGTAACTTATAATCATGTATACACTCCTCAAACTAATCCATATGGCGATACCACCCAATATCTCCACCGACTCTGTCTAAAAGACTCAGTATGGCATTAAAATCACCCAACATCAACCAAGGCATAGAATGAAATCGGTCAGCCTGACCGCGGAGGAAATCCCAAAGATCTCGCCTATTGCCCGGGTTTGTGGAGCCATAGACCACTGTAAGGCCAAAAACGAAACCCTCTCGCGGATGAGTCACCTCACAACTAATGCCCTATAGAGTAGACATCGAACTCCGTAACTCAAACAAACTGGGGTACCAACATACCAAAATGCGACATGCTACCTTATCTGTCACATTGCTCAGATAATCCCATCCCCAACAAGTAGCCGAAACTACACCTGCTAAGGAGGGAGAAACTACCTTGGTCTCCAAAAGACCAACTAATCCAAGATCATAACGCCTGATCCAATCTCGAATTGCTTGCTGAGTGTGGGGACCATTAAGGCCCATAATATTACAACTTCCTATCATAGGAATTGGAATAGAAAATAAGGTGGTGGAAATCAACTAGAGGGGGGAGTCCCCTCACCCACTCCATTTCCTGTAAACCACAGAAGGGGAGAGGGCAAGTCACCAAGTGAAAAGTCGCCAAAGATGCCTCTAAAGCAGGAGCTATGGCTACTATTGGGTATGGAAGCCTCTGAGCTGAGGAGACACGGCATCCGGCTAGGGGTGGTCTGCATCTCTGTGTGAACAGCGGGACTAGGCGTCCGACTTGAGCTACCGCGTAGCGCAAGAGAAGCAGAGTGCACGGGCTCAGGTCATCGTGGAGGTGAAGTAGTCCGAACAGTAACTGCAGTGTCAGGAGCAACTGAGGACCCCGAACCAACCGGAATAGGGGTCGCTATCACGCCCCGGACCACTGGGGAAGTGATAGGAGAAGCTGGACATGGTATTGGGCCAATAATCGGAGGTGCTACCGGTAGCAGAGGAGCAGCTACATGAGGGGGAGCCATTGGGGTCAAGATCACCTCCCTGGTCACAGGGGAAGCTGTAGGTGGTGTAGGGGCGGCTGGTAGCTCGGGTGCGGGAGGAGAAACCGTAGGTGCAGCAGGTGGAGGGGCACAAGAATGTCCAAAGACATGACACTTGGAACACCTCTTGGGTGTCCACTCATATTCAACCCGAACACAAATCGCCTCGTCACTCAGACAACAATCAATCTTGAGCTCATATACTAGCTCGTCGGTAGTAGAGAACTCCACACAAACTCGAGCAAAGGAGAGGAGGGTCCAAGTAGCAGTGTAACGATCACAGCTAAGGGGACACCCAATCTGACTAGCCAAAATATCGAGGCATTCTTCATTCCACAAAGGAAAAGGTAGGTCATGTAATCTTACCCACACCGGCACCCAAGACACCCGAGATTTATCGAAGACAAAATAGGGGTGCCACTACTGTAAAACCATGAATTTACTGCCGAAAAACTAGGGGCCCTACTCGAGGACCGACTGTAAAGCCTCCTCGGACTGGAAACAAAACAGAAAAAACCAGTACCAATAGAATTAACATTCTCCAAGCCAAGGGTCTTCCAAACCCTCGTCGTAAGAGATTGCATAGCAGAAAAAGGCAGATTATGCCCAGGAGAAAACCCGACTAAAAATCGGGTCCATTGGTGTAGATTTCCATCTATAGGTTGATCTGGGAGCGCCACTCACCCAGATGATTTAGCATGGGCAGTTTCGTAATTACCTCCATCTTGGGCTGTTGGTCCAGCAGGCTGGGGCTGCAATGTGGGCTTCAGCGCAATATCTCCTCCAAATGCTGTTGGGCCTGGGGGCAAGGGCTGTCCCTTTAGCCCATGGAGGGCTGATGGGTCTTGGACTATGGGCTTCCCCTTCAGTCCAGAAGAAGGGCCCATTGAGTGGGCCTGCACGGGCAACCCATGAAAAGAGGGCTGCAGTTGACGCCCTCCTAATGCAGTCTCCAGCATCGGTAAAGAAGGGGCGATAGTCTCCTTTGGGCTTTCGATCTCCACGCCGACAAGGGTGACAGCAGGGACTGCCGGTGGGGCGAACGACGCCACAGAGGTAGACGATGTCATAGGGCTATCCGACGAAGCAGGGCAGGCGGCGAACGTAGCAGGCGTCGTCCCCTTCAGCAGATCCAACGAGGAGGGGCGAGATCCGACAACACCACTGACAAAGCAGTTCGAGGAAACCTTTTGCAATGAGTCAACTTTTTACAATTCTAGGTTATACAATTAAAAAAAAAGCTAGTACATTATGAATGCTTATATTATGCATATACTATGTAAACAATTAAACACTTGTTTCTTAATCAATATGGTTGCAATGTAATAAAATCTCGCCCTTGTCGCTCACACAACCGTGGGCGCCTCCCTCGGTGGGTTTCATCGGTGCACGAGGAGCCTTCAGCAAGGAAGAATCGCTAGTGTGGTGAGAGGAAATTCCACTGGTGGCGTTGAAGGGGCCGACAGTGGTGGAATTTTCGGCAACCGATTGTGGCTTGTTGGTTGATGTGTTGGCAAAACCCCTGATGGGGTTAAGTAGATCGGGGAATTCTGAGTCAAATGATGTAGTTAGCAGTGGAAGGGGGGCATCGAAGAAGATTTTGGTGACTATAGCAGCGGTGACGTCGCTACCCACGGTGGTCGGTGCGGCGACGCTGATAGTGGCAATAGGGTGTTTGGTGGTTTTGAGAAGGCTGGTTGTGGTGGCTGGAGAATTGTTTTTCAATTTTTGACCCATAATCTAAAATTGGAGTTGAGAGAATTTTCTCTCACTAAAAACACTAAAACACTCCTCCCTCCCTAAACCCTAAACCCTAAACCCTAAACCTTAATCCTAAACCCTAAACCCTAAACTTTTTTTTGAAGAAAGTAAAATATATATTAATTAAAAGGAGGGTTTATACTAGAGAGAAGCTATGTACAAAGTAAACAATAGCCACAGACGGCTGTCAAAACATAATAAAGAAGCCACAGGCTGCTCTCAAAACATAAAAAAATAAGCCACAGGCGGTTCGAAAAATAAAACAAAAGCCACAAGCGGCTCTCAAAACAAACAAATCAACTAAGTAGAGAGTCTCCAGATATGCCGTTGAAGAACAGGAATCTGAAGGCGAGTCTCAAGGTCGAGAAGTCGTGAATGGATAAGCTCAATGATGTCCTCAATAATGTCGTGGGTGGATTGGTGTTGCCTACTGAATATGTGGTTATTGCTCTCATACCAAAGAAAGTAGATCGTGGCTGAGAGGACTAACCGTGGAAGGAGATGATAATCCTTGCGTCGACGGAGATGAGTGCAAGCCCACTGAAGAAGGGGAACTCAAAAGGTCGAAGGCCAAGCAATATGGGTCTTCGTTGAGAGGGAACCCTAGACTACGACAGAGAAATGGCACTAGAAGAAAAGATGATTGATTGTCTCCGTAGAAGCACCATAAAGCACACAAGTCGAGGAAGTCAAGACACCAAAAAACTGAAGCCTATCTGTGGTCCAAAGACGCTCCTGCAATGCCAACCAGAGGATGAAAGAATGTCGTGGAATGTGCCCTGGGAACCACAGTATGTGGTGAATCGGGTCCACTAGATGTCGGGTTCGGAGAATGTTCCAGGTAGAGTCAACAGAGAAGACTTCAGACGAATGACCTTTCCAAACCTAACTATCAGCAAGCTAAATCTGTGGTAGAATGCGGATTGAGTCCCAGATCTACTATAGCTCACTGCTCCCCTCTGGAAAAACCCACCCCCCATCATGAATGATCTCCGAGACCCTAGCATCCCAAGAGAGCCTAGTAGTAGAGAGGTCACGGAAGGAGAATCGGTCACGTAAAGGGCTCTGATCTGGTAACCAATAATCCTGCCAAAGCGAGGTGTCTCTCCCATCTCCAATACAAGCTACAATAAGGTCTCGGCACCACTCTCAGCTCAACAAAATCTTTCACCAAACCCAAGAAGAGCTCGATGGGATTCGAATATGCCAAAAGGAGCAACCTCGCAGCAACACGACATGTACCCACATAGTCCAGGTAGAAGATCTGTCTATGAATAGTCGCCACACGTACTTGAGCGTAGCTTCCCTATTCCAGTCTCTGACCCTCTTAACTCCAAGTCCACCCTCTTGCCTCAGACAACAGAATGACTCCTATGCCACCTTAGCCCCATTGTGTGACAGTGAAGTACCCCTCCAGAGAAAAGCTGACAGAATACTCTCAATGTGGCGGGTGATGCTAGCAGGTAGAATAAACATACCAGACCAGTAGACCTGTATGAAGAAGAGTACAGATCTAATCAGCTACAGTCAACCCGCGTAGCTAAGAGAGACTGAAGTCCACAACTGAATCCTGGAAAGTATCCTCTCAACCAGAGGGAGACAATCTGCATGTCTCAGCTGTGTAGTCATAAGAGGGACACCCAAATATCAGGCAAACCCGAAAACCCTCTCAAAAACTATCAGAGCCTATCTGATGATCGCAAGAGAAGTTGAATCTGCACGACTGAAAATCATCAAATCATCCGCACAACAAAGATGAGTGAGGAAAATCTGCCTGCACTGCCAATGATAGCTATAACCCGGAGATGCTGTCACCTTGCGCAGTATCCCATCTAACCCCTCCATTGCCAGTACAAATAGATAAGGAGAAAGGGGGTCCCACTGTCACACCCCTCGTGTGGTAGAAAAATACCCATGAAGGGATCCATTAAGTGCTACCAAGAAATGGGCAGATCTGAGACATACCTCAATCCATCTGATCATACTATCGAGAACTCCAATGGTCCTCAATCCTGACAGAACAAACTCCCAGCTAACAGTATCAAAAGCCTTGCGAATATCAATCTTGAGAGCACACTGTGGTGGGGAGCGATCAAGGTGATAGTAATGCATTAACTCCTGGCTCAGAAAAATAACGTCTACAATCTGCCTCCCCGGGACAAAAACCATCTGATCTCTCCCAATCAACTCTGGTAGAACAACTTTAAACCAATTTGCAATGACCTTTGAGATACACTTGTAAAGGACATTGTAGCAAGAGATCAACCTAAAGTCACTCAGTGTCTGCGGGCTCTCCACCTTGGGAACCAAGGTAATCCTAGTAGAATTAACCCATCGTGGCATAGTCGAGTTAGAAAAGAAATGCCTCACTGCAGCTCTAAAATTAGCTCCGATAATATCCCAACACCTCTGAAAGAGAAAAGAGGTGTAGCCATCAAGTCCTAGAGCCTTATCCTCATCCGAGACGGGTCTCTCCAATGGATGAATCATATCCTCAGGAATACGGCTAGTGAAGAAACGAGTAGCATCAGCTGAAGGAAGTGAGGGTGGGAGCAGAGGATACTCTGAAAATAATCCATCGCCATCTGTCCTAGGGCTCCTTGATCTTTGATAAAAGTACCAGTCCCATCAAGCAAACCATATACCAGACCTCTGACCTAGTGATGGATCAAGGATCTGTGGAAAAAAATGAGTGTTCTGGTCCCCTAGAGCAAGCCACTGGATCCTAGATCGCTGTCGATAAAATGACTCCTCATCCTGTATCTGTCGGTAGTACTATCTAGCAAAGTCACGCTCTGCAATACCTAGATCGGGCGAGTGTGGGGAAGCATCGAGAGCTGCCTGAGCGGAGACTCACTGGGTCCGTGCCTCCCTAACTCTACTGGAAATATGGCTGTAGTCCCGGAAGTGGAAGGACTTCATCTCTCGCTTGAGCAGACCTAGCCGGTGAGTCAAGCAAAACATCGGGTCTCCTCGTACTAATGTAGCCCAAACTCTCCTAACAAGTTCTAAAAAGTGGGGATTATCAGCCTAACATTTCAAAAACTTGAAAGGAGTAGGAGGTCGAGGTCACGGGGAACCAAAATGAAAAACCAAAGAGCTGTGATCAGAAGTATCATGTGGCAGAACCTCTGTAAAGGTACTAGGCCATGAGGTGAGCCATGCGGAGTTGCCAAAGCTCCAATCCAATCATCTAATAATAGAATCTGATCCCTCCTAACCATTATGCCAAGTATAACGTAGACCCCGGTAAGGAAGTCGGAGCAACTTAGAATCATGTATACACTCCCCAAACTCATCCATATGGCGATACCACCCAATATCTCCACCGACCCTGTCTGAATGACTCAGAATGGCATTAAAATCACCTACAACCAACCAAGGCATAGAATGAAATCGAGCAGCCTGACCGTGGAGGAAGTCCCAAAGCTCACGTCTAGTGCCCGGTTTAGTGGAGCCATAAACCACTGTAAGGCCAAAAACGGAGCCCTCATGCCGATGAGTCACCTCACAGCTAATACCCTGAAGAGTAGACATCAAACTTTGTAACTCAAACAAACTGGGATCCCTCACATTACTCAGATAATCCCATCCATGACAAGTAGCTAAAACTACACCCGCTAAGGAGGGAGAAACGACCTTGGTCTCCAAAAGACCAACCAAGCCAAGACCATAACGCCGAATCCAATCTCTAACTGCTCTCTGAGTGTGGGGACCATTAAGGCCCCTAATATTCCAACTTCCTATCATAGGAAATGGAATATAGTAAGAAGTCGTCAAAATCAAAGAGAGGGGTGGGTCCCCTCACTCACTCTATCGCCTGTCCATCCTGGAATAGGAAAGGGCGAGTCACCAATCGAAAAATCTCCAAAAAGGCCACTAAATCGAGAGCCATGGCTACTACTGGGAATGGAGGCCTCAGAACTGAGGAGGCAAGGCATCCTGTTAGGGGTGGACCTCAGCTCGGTAGAAATCTCGGGATGGGACTAGGCGTCCTACTCGGCCTGGCTCATAACTCAGAAGAAGCAGAGTGTGCGGGCTCGGGTTGACATGGAGGTGGGGTAGACTGAACAGAAACAACTGAGGGCCCTGAATCATCATGAAAAGGTGTCTGGATCACGTCCCGGGCCACTGGGGGAGAAGCCGGACACGGAACTGGATTAACAATCGGAGGAGCTACTGAAAGCAGGGGCGCAGCTACAAGCGTGGGAGCCACAAGGGTCGGGATCACCTCCCTGGTCACTGGGGAAGCTGCAGGAGGAGTAGGGGCAGCTGGTAGCTCGGATACGGGTGGAAGGACCGAAGGTACAGCAGCAGGTGGAGGGGCACAAGAGTGGCCAAAGACATGACACTTGGAACACCTCTTGGGTGTCCACTCATACTCCACCAAAACACGAATCGCCTCGTCACTCAGGCAACAATCAATCTCGAGTTCATATATCGGTTTGTCTGTAGCAGATAACTCTACACAAACTCGAGCAAAGGAGAGGCGGGTCCTATCGGCAGTGTAACGATCACAGCTAAGGGGACGCCCAATCTGACTAGCCAAAATATCAAGGCATTCTTCATTCCACAAAGGGAATGGTAGCTCATGGAATCTAACCCACACCGGCACTCGAGACACCCGGGATTTATCAAAGATAAAGCGGGGGTGCCACTGCTGTAAAACCATAAACTTACCGCCGAAAAACCAAGGACCCTGGTCGAGGACCGACTGTAAAGCCTCCTCAGACTAGAAACGGAACAGAAAAAAACCAGTACCAATAGAAATAACTGCCTCCAAGCCACGGGTCTTCCAAACCCTAGTCGCAAGGGATTGCATAGCAGAAAAAGGCAGATTATGCCTAGGGAAAAACCTGACTAAACATCGGGTCCATTGGTGGAGATTACCGAATATAGGTTGATCTGGGAGCGCCACTCGCCCAGACGATTGAGCACGGGGTTTACCCGAAAGTCTAAAACCAGTATTCAAACTGGAAACCCGGACTTTGTCAACCCATGAAAAATCCGAAGATTTTTTAGGAGGCTGCCGTGATTTGCCTAAAGCCTTAGTCCCATTCACTACAGTAGCATATGAATTAATAGGAGGGTTAGGTAAAATACCTCTCCCAAGTGAAACTGGGCCTGGGCCACCAGACTGGGCTGAATGGGCTTGGAGTCCATGAGAAACTTGAGAGTGAGAAAGCTGTCCTTGTCCAAGTGTAGCAACTTCCTTCGATGGACCAAGAGATGATGGGCCGTGAGGTGTCTCCTTCAGCCCAGAAGCTCTACCGAAAGCTTCCTTGGACGTTCCTATAGCAGAAATGGATGGCGGCTTCTCGAAAGTGGCTTGCTCCTGCGGGTGGGCGCAGCTCCAGCAGCAAGGGGGCTACTCAACGCCGGCAGTGGGAGGGGAGGAAAATCCTCGGCAGAAGGGCCCATTGGATGGGCTGGCAGGTGAAGTCCATGGGACTGCTTGCTTCCTCCCACAGCAGACGATGAAGGGGCTTGTAATGGGTGGACCATCGCTTCGCCGACGAGAGCAGCAACGGGCAGGGCAGGAATCGTCGGTGGATCAGATGATGGTGCGTGGTGGCTTGGGGGACCGGCTATCAGCTCCGGCGCAGTGGGAAGCCGCGGCAGTGCGGGAGAGACGCGAAGAGCACCTCCATCCCCGACAGCTCCGACGGCGGTTCCGGCACCAACAGCAGCATGGGAGTGTGGCAAAGGCTTCACCGGTTCGTGAGGAGCTGCAAGAGAGGAAGGAAAACCTGGGGCGGGCACGGAGACAGCACCAACAACGACGGTGGTGGGTGCTTTTGCGGTGAAGGCCAAATTTTCATTCTTAGATCTAGGATTGTTGGTTGTGTTTTGGGCAAAACAGGTTGCGGGGAAGTGTATAGCAGGTAATTTCGAAGAAGATGAAGTAGATTTGGGTAGGAGAAGGTCACCGAAGCAGATTCCGGTGACCGGACCGGCTGTGGCGCCACCGCCCACGGTGGTTGGTGCGGCGGCGCTGACAGTGGCTGTAGGGTGCTTGGCAGAAAATGGTGGGCTCTTGGTGATAGTTGGAGATTTGGTTCGACTTTTCCGGGTCATTGTGCTAGAGAGAAGGCAGAGAAAATTCTCTCACTAAAACCTCTCCTTCCTACCCTAAACCTTAAACCCTAAACCCTAAAACCCAAAACCTAAAACCCTAAACCCTAAACCCTAAAACCCTAAACCCTAAACCCTAAACCCTAAACCCTAAACTTTTTTTTTTAGAAAGTAACATATATATATATTAATTAAAAGGAGTGTTCATAAAAGAAGCTATGTACAAATCAAAACAAATAGCCACAGGCGGCTCTCAAAACTAAAAAACAGGTAGGCCACATACGGCACTGTAAGTGAAGTAAGCCACAGGCGGCTCTCAGAATGAAAA
>JAOSBK010069377.1:0-14909 GCA_027568895.1 Erythroxylum shatona
TTAGCATATATGCACATGAATATTGAATCTTTGCACAAAAATAAGTGTACATGCATTCATTGACAACTTCTGGGCATCATTGTTTTTAAATGTGATGTTATTGAAAATGAGAAGTAGAGAAAGTGGAAAGAGTGATCCAAGTATGAGTTGAGATAAGGAAAGACGTGGAAACAAAATTGGTAGTGATCTGGAAAATGCTCAATGAATATGCTTCAGTCTTTTAGCCACAACGTTTTCTCTAGTTATTCAAACGATATGATCCTTAATTTGAACTAACCTAGAGATATATGGATACATTTCGTATGAAGACATTGAATTTCAATTCTATCTCTAAGAGCCTCAAAAATTTTCATGAAGTGAAAACTGGATCCAGTACATTGGGAGCTGAAGGTAAAAATTCATGTTCTAAATTTGGAAGAAAATCTGGATTAATCTAGATAGCTTTAAGCAAAATTGTCTTCTTTTAAGTTGTAGACAATCTTCCCAGCTTTCCAATGATATAAAGTTTGTAAATTTTGGATATCGGAGTTGAAAGATACGAGCATTACAAGTTATAAGGTTGCATCGTCTCATAATGACTTTAGCATCGTCTTAGAATGACGTCACTATCGCCTCATTTTGCTTCGTATTAGTTTGACTTTTTGCATCTCAGTTTGAATGTCTCAGTTACTGTTCATCCTATCATCTCAGTTACTGTTCATCATCTTAGTTTGACTTTTTGTGTCTCAGTTTGACCGTCTTAGTTTGCCCTTTTCTGCATCATCTTAGTTTGCAGTGTCATCTTTTGTCCTATTTTTGATCCTTTTAGAGGCTGAATATCACTTTCAGTTCTTCACTAAAGTTGTAGATCTAGAAGTCTTCTTTCAAATCAACTAAAAATGAAGTCAATACGACATCTTTAGGAAAAGTTATGGCATTTGTGCCAAAACATGTACAATATGAATAAAGACAAGAGCATGTTGGATTCTTTTGGTCATAACTCCCTCTCTAGACATCCAAATGACCTAATTTTTGAACCATTGGACTCGTCAAACATTACTATACATCTCTACTAAAAATCATAGCCCTATGAATCAAATTGAGAAACATTGAGTGAAAAAGTGAAATGGGTACAGTGAGTGTGCTTTTAAATAATATGAACTGATGGTATTCCACTAAACATATTTCAGTATTTTGATGTTATCTTGATCTGTAGAGCTCTAAATGAGATGGTTTCTGATTTGTGGTAAATTGAAGTACTATTTGTATATGAATGAGATGAACTAAGTGCACTGAAGTGTTTGTTAAATGAACTTTGAATGTGATATTGCATGCAAGTTAAGTGTGAATTCTCAACTATATGTTGAATACCGGACTAAGGTCCAATGATAAATGATTATGACTGAATAAGAGCATGCAATGTAAATGATGCATTCCATCTCATGAATGC
Source organism: Erythroxylum shatona (assembly GCA_027568895.1). Lineage (NCBI taxonomy): Eukaryota > Viridiplantae > Streptophyta > Magnoliopsida > Malpighiales > Erythroxylaceae > Erythroxylum > Erythroxylum shatona. The sequence continues at coordinate 1,430 of JAOSBK010069377.1, forward strand.
ATGAAATATAAAGGCATTGTGACTTGTGTTGCCTGTATGAAGCGCTTCCACGTAGAGCTATGCTCCGTGATTATGTGATGTGATTGAGCCTACGAGCCAGTATTCTGTTCTGACTAAGCCCTATGGGCCAGTGTTCTGTTCTGACTGAGACTACGGGCCAGTATTCGGTATATGTGAGAGACAGGCACGCAGTCACAACAATAAGAACAAATGTGAGTCTCATACAGATGGCATATGCATAATATGAATGTTTGAGTGAATTGAATATGAAGTGTGAATGTGAAATAGTGTGAAATGTGCAATATGTGGATTTTTGTGTTATGTGACTGGGTGAGCCATCGATGATGGTCATTCACTGAGTTCGCAAAACTCACCCAAAATTTACAAATATTTTTCAAGACTTGAAGAATTCCCCGTTAGGCCAACGAGAGTATCCATACAGCTTTTAAGTGAAGGATAGAGGTCGGGATCAGTTCGCTTCTGCATTGTATTTCTTTATTTTTGTATTTCATTGTATATTCCGCAAACTTTGGTATAAAAATTGTATTTCAAAATGACTTGAGTGTTTTGTATTTGTGAAAGGGTCCAAATGGCTATTGAAAATTGTGTTTATTGAAATTGGTTATGCATGAATGTGGGCCTAATGTGAGTTTCAATCTCCACATATATGTTCATGGTTTTGAAAAAAAATGTACCGATTTTTGAATGATTGAGTGCTTTAACACGCCACCCTCGTGGGGCACGAACTCGAGTATCACCATCGATGTCGAGTTCGGGTCATCGCGGGAGTGGGGTGTTACAAAAAGTCTACAATGATGTTCCAACTAAGTGGTTTAATAAAAAACATGACTTAGTTGAGTAATCGGATCGACATTCATCACCAATGTTTGACTTAAAAAGACTAAATCCAAATTCAAAAAAAGTATATATATATATATATATATATATAATATGTTTTCTAATAAAAACCTACAAAACTTGTAATAGCTTAACTTTTTATGAAAACATACATAGGAGTAGGAGTGTAAATAACCAAAGAATTATTAATGTGTGTGTGCAATTAAAAAGGGTAAATAATTTAATACTTCGATTTGGATTAATATGTATATTTAGCTCAAAGCCCCTAGATGTAGATTTTGCTTGTTAATGATTTGATATAACTTGAATGATTATGTTTAAAATTAAATTTATTTCATGAAATTGAAGCCATTGTCTTATTATTGTATTGTGTTGTGTGATTTTGTGTGTTTATTGTTTTGTTTGCTTAAGGATAAGCAAATTTTTAAGTGTAGGGATGTTGATAAGTGTGAATTGCATCATGTTTTAGGGCTTAGTTTGATATGTATTTAATTGTCAATTCAATCATTTAGTATGTGTTGTGTTAGTTTATTAGTTATTTATGTTTTAATTGTTTTATGGGTTAGTACAAGTCTTTGAACTTAATTATTATATTTTTGAGGTACCTTAATGTGTTTGTTAGTGTTTCATGGTCAAAATCAAAGAACGAAAGTTTCAGAGACACTCAGGCTAAAACAACAGCCCACAATCGTGTCCACGATCATTAAAGAAACACCATATTTGGCCTACGATTGTAGCCTGCTTGCTATGATCTTGACAGAAGGCTCAGATGAGGCCCACAATCGTGGCCTGCATTGGGTAGACATGCAGACACTAAAAAATGTCAAGTTTCGAGGGATTTTTGGACCTTTTAGACCTCTAGTAAGCCCTAGGGCTGCTTAGAACACAAAAGGTATTTAAAGAATATGATAAAAAAATAAGGAGAGCTTTAAGAAACCCTAGAGAGAATTATCAAGAGATGTAGAAAGATAAGAAGGAAGAGAGAAGAGGAGAAGAAGCCAACTCGACATACTTCCTAGATCAGGAGTTTCTTGACTTCGCTACCTCCCATCATCCGGTCAATTCATATTTCTTTTTATTTTCATATTTATTATTGTATAGAATTGGAATAACAATTGATGCTAGGAATTTTGGATGTTGATAATGTTCTAAACTCACCTTCAGGATTTTATCTTTTATTTAATGAAATCTAATTATTTATATGTTATTTAGATTTATTGTGATTCAATTTTGGACATGCATAATTCAATAATAAACTAAAAGGGTGAATCAAATGAAAAATCATTAAATTCGGCTAATGAGAGTTAGGTGATCTAATAGAACAAGAATTCAATCAAATCGATAAATTGTGCAAAAAGAGATATTGCATAGTTTTCGGATATATTTATTAGGCAACTTCAAATCTAATTAGGGTTTTAGATAGGTTGTTAATTGAGAAATTGCAATTTCCATAATCTGATTAGGGTTTATAATTTAGGGTTGATGGTTAAAACTTAAGAGAGAGTAATAAACCCTAAGATCATCTATAACTAATAATCCGGTAATTCATAATCAATTAAGTTAGCATGAAGGATAGGTAAATTTTCATTTCTCTCAATTAGTAATTATTTTAAATTGATTCTTGAGTGTGTGTTGCAAATGCTAAATTCTTAATGTTTTCGTGATTGATTTTTGCATTGATTTGCTTGATTAAATTGAATTGTCATTTTAGTTCCATTACATTTTGAATTTTGTATATTATTCTAGCCTTAGAATTTAGGATTAGATTATCCCTCTTTGTGGGATCAACACTTGAGGTACTACACGAATGAACTGTACATTTGTGGATTATCAAGGTTAATTAATTAAAACTTACACACATTAAATAACCCAATCAAATGTGCAGGAAGTTTGTTCTTTTCTTAGCCATGTGTCATAGCTTGTATCATGCTTTAAATTCTACATCTTTTGTTTAATTTCCTATTCCCCTTCATTGACAAACACATTGAACACATTTTGAAACATAAAATTTAGATCAAATTCTTACTCTAAACTAAACAAACACTTAGAACACATACAAACATTAATAAGAACACAATTTTAAGCTTATACACATGATAATCATCTAATAAACACTTAAGTACACACTTAAACACTTAGAAAAATACTATAATCTACATCTACCACCATGCATGTTTTTATTGCAAGTTCATCATAAACTTCTTAGAGATAACCTCTCCTTTATGTAAGTTGTTATAATAAGATGTCCTTTTAAGTTTGATGAAAAGTGCGAGGAATTTGACAAACTTAAGACACTCCTAACATCCCCACCAGTGATTCAACCTCCAAACTAGAGCATTCCCTTTGAGATTATGTGTGATGCTAGTGACTATGCAATGGTGGTGGTTTTAAGACAAAACGTGGCAAAGATTGCACATACAATCTATTATGCTTTAAAAGATTTAACTTATGCCCAACTTAATTTATTCTACAATCGGAAAGAGCTTTTATCAATTGTTTTTTAAATTGGTTGTATTTTTTAAAGTAAAATTTTTTGATTATTTTGATCATACAACTTTAAAGTACTTTCTCACCAAGAAAGAAGCAAAGTCTAGGCTAATTAGATGGATTCTCATTCTTCAAGAGCTTGATTTAAAAATAAGAGACAAGAAGGGGGGTGAAGAAATTAGTTGCTAATCATCTTATCCATTTAGTCCAAAAGGAAGATAATGTCCCTTTGAGAGAAACATTTCCAAATGAACAACTATTTTTTGCCAATTTGACACCTCCATAATATGCTGATATTGTGAATTTTCTAGTTATTAATAATCACCGACATGCTTTTTAAAGGCTCAAAGTGACAAGTTGATGAGTGAAACCAAGTACTATATGTGGGATGACCCTTGTCTTTGGAGGCATTATATGGACCAAGGGATAAGAAGGAGTGCTCCCTAAAGTGAGAATATTTCTATTTTGACCTGTTTCTCACTTTTACATTTGTAGAGGGCTTTTTGAAAAAAAAAATGATTGCCCATAAGGTTTTAAAGAGTGGTTTTTATTGGCTTTCATTGATTAAATATGCATATATCTTTTGATAGTCATACCAAAGGTGCCAAAAGATAGTTAATTTATCCTAGAGAAATCAAAAACCTTAAACCCCCATTCTTATTTGTTTAAGCATTGATGTTTGAGGCATTGATATTATAGGACTTTTTCCTCTAGTTTTTTTATTTCATTATATTTTTCTTATAGTTGATTATGTTTCTTGGTGGGTGGAAGCTAAAGCTCCAACATCATTTTGAGGTGTAGGATACCAAGACCCATCATAAGTAATAGTGAAGCACAGTTTTACAATAGGGAGATGGAATATTTGTTTAGGAACTTTCATATCTTATGTAAGGTTTTCACTTCCTACCATTAAAAAACAAGTGATCAAAATGAGGTTTCCAATAGAGAAATTAAATCTATATTTAAGAAAATAGTCTAACCTACTAAGAAGGATTGGAGTTTGAGATTAGAAGATGCATTATGGCCTGTAAGATAATATAAAACATCAACTATTTGCATATATATTTATATTTGGAAAGTTATGTCATATTGCTATAGAGTTATAACATGAGGCATATTGATCTATTAAGTGTTACAACATGAATTCTGATGAAGCAAGAGTGTATAGAAAGATAAAATTGTAAGAGCTTAAAGAGATGTGGAATGACTCCTATGATTGATAAGGAAAATACCAAAGCTTTATATGATGAAATGATCTAAAGGAAACTCTTTATCATTGGTCAAAAAGTGTTTCTTTATCATTCTAAAATTAAATTATTTCCAATTAATTTTTTTCTTATTAGATAGGTCCTTTTGCTTTCTAATGTCTTCTTATACGATGCAGTAAAGATAAAGAGTCTGAAAACAAGGAAGATAATAAAGGTGAATTGTCATTGCTTAAACCCTTACTATGAAGGATTTTTAAGTACAGAACATATTATAGCACTGGGTATAGTGCGTGTCAAGTGCACTGCAAAATTTACCTCTGAACACTAACAATTTGTAGTTGTGGTGCGTCAGAATGGTATCTATAGGGAATGTTTGATCAATTTTTACAATGAAAATAATTAATGTAAAGTAACTAAAAATAGGGGTTTTGGGATTTATGTAATTGAGAAAATAAAGCAAACCTAAACTAACGAGAACAAATTATAGAAAAAAGTTGAAAATGATAAAATTGTCGAATATGTGTAAGGTCCAGTTCTAGGATCAATCTTGGCTTAGAAATGATTAAACATATCTCATTGTTCTAATGTTTTCACCCTCTGTTAGAACTATTAATCTTATACTAACAATAAGTTTTGCTAATCTTGATTTTCCCTTAAGTCTTGTTTAATTAAGAAACATTTGTCAATTAAACCTAACTACTGATTAACTTAGGATGCGATCTTTACATTTAATTGGGAAGCCGCATTAAGAAGTGGAAAACGAATCAATATTGGTAGTAACCTCCACACAAGTTATCTAACCTAAGTTACATGGTTTATAATAATCCAAGGTCGTTAATAGCTACTCACAAATATCAAATATAACAATTTCTGATTATATTCAACATTCTAGCAATGAGTTTGTAATCAAACAATCCAATGAATGCATTAATATTATCATTAGAAAACCCGATTTAATTAACACAAAACAATGATGAAAATCCAAAAAGAGAGGTTCAACATTACATAAAGATGAGATAAGTTTAACTATGACCCAGAAGTTAACTTCACCTTCCAAGTGGTGTCAGGAGGTTAGCCCTCAATCTTTCTCGATTAATACCCAAGAAGAATGGTTTTTGTTGCCTTTGTCCATCTTGAAAATTGAAGAGAAAATGACGAAGAACCTGGATTGTCCATACGTCTATTCAAGTTATCCCTTCAACCGTCACAAAATATTCTTTATATAGTCAAGAGCTAGGTTAAAACTCAACAGCTAGCCCTTTTCATACCCTTGAATGACTTCCATGGGTGTGAGAATGAGTCACCATATATGGCCTTAAGTTCTCCTCAAATGCCTTATTCTTCATTTTTATGCTTTATCTTATCTTCTCTTCTTTTAATCTTCTTCTTTTTCTTGCTCTACGAAGACAATAAAGTATAAATATCAAGAAGATGTCTCAATGAGTATACCTTCAACTCACTTTAGCTATTATGCTTCCAAATTACACCTAAAATTAAATATGAACTAAAGTGAGTGTTTTAAGCATTCGAAAGCATTTCTAACTATGTGTCATGGATTAATCAACAATTAAGCACATATCAAGCTCCCCCACACTTAGCTTTTGACCATCCTCGAGCAAATCATCAAAATCAAAGTCAAAAACTACTCATTTTCCATGTTTCCCAAGAATAGATAGTCATAAGTAAAGATGACTGACTTTTAAAAATTATAGCAAGAACTCAATCTAGAGGTATACTTGGACAAAATATGTTTAAATAATATATTTCCATGAGTATGCTCAAATGCCATTCATGATCTGACATTCCACAGCATTGTATATCATTTCATTTCTCTACCACTAAAATTCGCATGCATAATTATGAATTAGAGGACTTTTCTAAGGTTGTAATGTAGGTAAAGGTAAAGTGAGATGTATTTTGGGTTAGTGTAACATAAAGGTCATCGCGTTAGTGAAGCAAAATTTGAAATTGGGTACCATTAACTATGATGAATGGAATAACTATGTTTCATAACTCAACTCCAGCTCTCACACCATAAACCACATGAAACATAACTAATTAGAAGGAATCACTCATAAAAATCATTGAGAACAATACATTACAACTATAAAGAGTTATCCTTAACATCCACCTCATAAGCAATATACTCAAATCACCCATTCAATACAACTTTATGAGGAGAAACCAATAATTAACATCTTTTCAAAAAAAAAAATGTATTTCCTCTTTGATACTTTTGTTCAAACTTTTTATATTTTTAATTTTATTTTCCTCTTTTCTTCTTTTTTTTACTTTTGAAAGAAGCTACGTAAATATGGGAATTTCATTGATAAATGTAAAATGGTATCTTAACAATAATAACCATCCCACAAATATGCACACCCTAACGCTTATATTTTTGTACATCCATAGTCATCATCAATTAAAGAATCTCTACTAACTTTAAGGCTTAGGTAGGACATTTGGTTCGATTTAAAACATATAATATGGTTAGCACAAAAAAAGGCTAATAAAACCCAAATGGGCTTAACAAAGGAAAATTCATATCAATGGGTAGGTTATTTGACTAATGTAACTTGTAAAAACAAAGAATACCTAATCATTTTCATGTTAATGTATCTGATAAAAATGTGGTATCGAATAGAAAATCAAATAAAATTCAGGATATACATGTCATGAAGGTCACACATAAGTAAAAGACAATGAGACTGATATGGATATGTCAGTCTAATAAAGCTCAAAATACCACTAGTTATTACTCTTCTAAAGATAATCCATGTTAACTAATCACAATAGGAAAAGTACATGCTAAAGTTGCCATGGATTTTTCCAATCAATTTACACTCTAGTTATGAATATATATTCTTAAAAGTAATAGAAAAATAGAAAATATTTGATTTTGTTTGTTTGAATTTGAAAATCACCTAAGAAGCCACATAAGTAATAATTAACCTAAAAAACATGCAGAAAAACTAAGATCCCTACACCCCCACCCTTAAAACTTACATTGTCCTCAATGTAACATCAAATGTAAGAAATGGATCATTTAACGAAAATAGAAAATGGAAAAGTGTAAATAACCAAAAATCAACTTCCCTGGGGTTGCCTCCTAAACAATGTCTTTGTTTATTGTCTTTGGCTTGACTCCATGTTGCTCGCATCAAGTGACTCCATTTGCATCTTCTAACATCAACACTTCCATATCCTCTGTTTAGAAGCCTTCATAATACAACTTCAAATGAAGACCATTCACTTTGAATGTCTTGTCAGTTTTTAGACTCTATAACTCTACTGCACCACAAGGAAAGACGTAAGTAACTACAAAGGGAGAAACTAAATAAGAACACAACTTACTTGAAAATAATTTAAGCTTGGAGTGATATAGAAACACTTTCTGATCCACCGAGAAGTTTTTCCTTGAAATCATCTTATCATGAAAGTTCTTAATCTTCTCCTTATATATCATTATGTTCTAATAGGAGTCATTCCTCATCTCCTCCAACTCTTGTGGCTACAACTTTCTATGCACATCTGCATTATCCAAATTGATGTTGCATCTTTTTAATTCCCAATATGCCTTATGTTGCAACTCTACCAGAATGTGACAGGGCCTCCCAAACACTAGTCTATACAAAGACATCTTGATTGGTGTTTTATAAGCTATCCTATAGGCCCATAATGTGTCATATATTCTTATGCTCCAATCCTTTCTATTGGGTTGCACTGTTTTCTCCATGATTACCTTGATTTTTCGATTTGACACTTCAACTTGACCATTGGTTTAGGGATGGTAAGAGGTGGAAACCTTGTGCATGATGTGATATTTCCTAAATAGTGTTTCCATCACCCTGTTGCAAAAATGAGTGCCACTATTGTTGAGGATTACCTTTGGCATCCTAAACTTAGAAAGGTCGTTAGCCTTAACAAAATCTGCAATAACTTTGGCATCATTAGTTTTGGTGTCTTTAGCTTCCACCTATTTAGAATGTAATCAACTGCGAGCATTATATAATTAAAGTCAAAAGAAGGAGGGAAAGGTCTTATAATGTTAATACCTTAAATGTCAAAAACTTCACCAAAAAAATAGTAGTAAAAACTACTCTCTAAAACTTTATAAGTCATCCTGTTTACTCCAAAGTGTCCTCTACTTGCATATGAATGGAAGAAGGCTAAGATCAAGGGTGTTTCACTTTTTGGTACACACCTTATCATGACTTAATTTGCACAGTGCCACCAAAGATATGGGTTATCCCAAATATAGTACTTGGCTTCATTCTTTAACTTATCCCTCAAGTTTGTTGACAAACCAACAGGTAATTTATTAGTAACTAAGCAATCATCAATATCTGCGGACCATGGAGGCGTCACATCAGTAAAAAACAATTGTTATCTCTTATCTCTAAATTGACATCAACTACTTTGATCAAACAATTGAGGTGATTGGCCACCACATTCTCTACCCCCTTCTTACCTCTTATCTTTAAATTGAATTCTTAAAGGAGCAGAATCCATCTAATCAGTCTTAGTTTTGCTTCTTTCTTCAAAGTAAGCATTGTAAAGTTACTTGATCAGAGTAAACAATTACTTTAGCACCAAACAAATACAACCAAAAATTTTCTACAATAAATCCATAGACAATTTTTTTTCAATCGTCAAATAATTTAATTGAGTTGGATTGAGAGTTTTTGATGCATAAAAGATAGCATACAATTTTTTACCTACTTTTTGTCCTAGAACCGTCCCCATGGCAGAGTCACTTGCATCATATATGTTCTTGAAGGGGAGGTTCCAACTCGCGATTGAATCACTAGAGGGGATGTCAAAAGCTCCTTAAGTTTATTAAAAACTTCCTTACACTTTTCATCGAACTCAAAGGAAACATCTTATTGTAGCAATTTGCATAATATTGTAACTATCTTCAAAAAGTCCTTGATGAACCTTAATAAAAACCTTCATGCCCAAGAAAAGAACACACTTCCCTCACAGTTAAGGGGTAAGGTAAAGAAGAAATAATATCAACTTTAGATTTATCTATCTTTATACCCCTAACAAATATAACATGCCCTAAAAATATACCTTGATCCACCATAAAATGACATTTTTCTCAATTCAGCACAAGGTTAGTTTCAATGCGTTGTTCTATATAATAGTAAGATTCTTAAGGCATTTATCAAAGGAAGAACTATAAACATTAACATCATCCATGAATACCTCAATGTTTTCTTAACATGCTCGAAATAATGCTCACCATACATCTTTGGAATGTGGTGGGTAAATTGCATAACCCAAATGACATCCTTCAGTAAGCAAATGTAGAGAATGGGAATGTGAAAGTGGTATTTTCTTAATCTTCTAGTGCAATTAGGATCTGAATACAAATAGAGAAACCATCTAGAAAATAATATTAGTCATAACCAATCAATCTCTCAAGCATTTGATAAATAAAGGGAATGGGAAAATGGTCTTTACGAGTCACTGAGTTCAATTTCCTATAGTCAATACAAACTCTCCACCGGTTTTCACTTAGGTGGGAACCAACTCACCTTCTTGATTGGTTACAATTATGATTCCAAACTTATTTGGAGCCACTTGAACAGGATTAACCCATTTACTATCAAAGATCAAGTAAATACCCCAGCATCAGGAAGCTTCAACACTTCATTCTTCACAACTTCCATCATTGGAGGATTCAGCCTCTGTTAAGCTTACCTTATGAACTTTGCATCCTCCTCCAATAAAATGTGATGCATGTATATAGAAGGGCTTAATACTTGGATATCTAAGATTGTCCATCCGATGGCCTTCTTAAGTTCTTTCAACATTCAAACCATCCTTTTTTCTTGATTCGAAGTCAACTCTGCAAAAATGACAATTGGAAGAGTCTACCTATCTCCTAAAAGGCATACTTAAGGTGTGTAGGGAGTGGCTTTAGTTCCACTCCAGATGCCAGCACATAAGAAGGTAATAACTTTTGGTGAGATTCAAATTATTGCATAGAAACCAAATCATACCTCTTTGGAGAGTTCCCTAATGATTCCAAAGAACTTGCCATTTCCATTAGCTCTTCTCCCACTTTAACATCATTGTTGGCTTCTACTTCCATTTTCTTAATCAAGACTGTTTCTAAATAATCCTTACAACTTAATTTAAACATCTCCTGCACTAGAGGATCAATCAAATCAACAGAGAAAACAAATTGAACATTATGACGATGTTTTATGGCATTAAAAATGTTAAAAGGAATCACTTCCCCCATCAAGTTCCATTATGAGGTTGCCCTTATGAATATCTATTTTAGTCTAAATCGTATTAAGAAATGGTCTCCCTAACAAGATAGGTATTGGATTGCATGAAGTTTCATCGTTCATATAAATAATATAAATATTTTCAAGAAATATTAACTTATTCACTTGCACCAAAACATCCTCAACTACACCATCAGGGTAAGCATTAGTGCAGTCAACTAATTGTATAATAACATATGTTTCTTTTAAAGGGCCTAAATTCAAGGAAGCATAAACTGAAGGAGGTATAACATTAATTGAAGCTCCCAAATCCAACATAACTATATTAATCACATTGTTACCAATGTTGTAGGGAATAGTGAATATACCTGGATCCTAACATTTCAAAGGTATCTTCTTCTTAAAAATTGCAAACACATTCTCACCCATCATCACCTTTTTATCACCTCTCATCTTTCTTTCATGCATACATAATTTTTTGAGGAATTTAGTGTACCTCAATACTTGCTTAATTACATCGAGCAAAGGTATGCTCACTTCCACTTTTTTGAAAAGTCTCTAATATATCTTTATCTTTTTCCTCCTCATTTGATCTTGTCAATCTACTCGAAAAAAGTGGAGAATTAGTCTTAACAATATTAGGGCTTCCAAAATTTATCTTTGTACTTGATGGAGGATGTTTTTCCTTGCCCAACTCCTTCTCGATTTCTTCTTCATTAGAAATCCTCGGTGGAGTTCTCTTGGGACCCTCAATCTCCTTTCCACTCCTCAATGATATAACACTAACGTTCTTTGGGTTAACTTTAGGTTGGGATGGTAGTTTCCCTCACTTTGTGATTCTAGACGATTGAGACTCACTATCATCTAACCCATTTGGTTTTTAACATTACGTATGTTCGATTTTATCTCTTGTTGAATTTTTTGTATACCCTGTTGAAGGTACTCTTATATACTTTGTCGAAACTGCTACATACTCTATTGAAGTTGAAGATAGTTAGCAGTAAAAGTCTTGATAAGGTCATCTAAAGATGTACCTAAATTGGAAGAGGAGGTTTGTCACCTTAGTTGAAATTATTTTGATCTTTGTGGCCTATTCAGGAAGTAATTTTGCTACTTGTTCCCTATGTAACTTAAGTTGGGATGATCTCTTCAGTCTGGGTTATACAACTACGAGTACAGGTTGTACTAGTTAGAAAAGTTCCCTCTTATAGCATTCACATACTTCATACTTCCTTCCTGCAGTGTTAGACACTCATCAGTCAGATAGCTTGTGTTTGAACATATTCTATATGTCTTTACCTGTGCCTATGCAAGTACAATTTTTCTAACAAAAGATGTTAGCTCATCTAAACAATATTTGATGGATAAAGTACTTACCTTGTTTACTAGAAGAGCATTGTTGTCAGTGCCAAATTGTTGAATATTAGCAGCCATATGCTAAAGTAAAATTCTGAATTTGATGAAAGTCTTCTCTAAAAAAGCCCCACCCCCCACCACTTTCCACTTCAACCAAACTTCTCTCCACTGGTAGTAATCCTTCCAAAAATAGAAATACTAGATAAGAAGTTGTTCTGGAATGTTATGATGGGGATAACTGGCACACAGCTTCTTAAAATGCTCCTAGTACTCTTGAAGGATTTCCTTCCAAATACTTGTTGTCCTTGATGTTGGGAAATATTTTTCTAAAACAATCTCTTCACCTGTAGCCTAGTATTCACACTCTTTGCAGGTAGATCAAACAACCAATCCCTTCCTGCATCTTATAGTGAGAATGGAAAAGCCCTCATCATGATTTGCTCATCTGTCACTCCTAAAGGCTTTATGTTCATATAAACCATATCTAGCTCCTTAAGATGCTTATACACATCCTTGCTTGCAAGAACATGAAAATTAGGTAACAAATGTATTAACCTAGACTTAAGCTCAAAAGTAACATACATAATAAAATTAGGAAATGTAATGTATAAAGGTCTTTAAGTCTGCTACAACCAACTCCCTTAATGTTCTCGAATTTGTTGTCGTTTCTTCTTATTCAAGTTCTAGTTCTATTTTTAAATTGTTTATATCCATAGTGTCCTCTTGATCTTTGGATCAAGTTGCTCAAGTTCTCTATGAGGATATCTTATCACTACCATACATCAACACTAATAAACGTTCAAAAATTAACAAAATAACAAAAGCAATGATGTTTGCAAATACTTCACTATTCAAGCCATGGAGATTCCACCTTTAACACCTTGCCATCACCACCTCAATCACCATGATAGGTCTTTGTGCTCTAACCCTTGTCTCCTTATTTTTATTGTTTATTGTTTATTTTGTTCTTATGTTCCTTTTGTTACTTTGTTTTTATTCCCACCTTATGTGTTGTCTATTCTTCCCACATTGAGGAAAACATATTATCCAAGTGTAAGGACGGTTGTGTTATGTGCATTCTATGTTTTAGTTTGAGTGTGAATTTTGCATATTATATATTATTTTTGTTTAGGTTTGCATGACGTGACTTTTTGAATGTGTCAATGGCTAGGACTTAGCGGAATTGATTTGGCTTTGAACATAGTCTTTTAGGTTGCTCAGATTTATTAGCTTGTTCTAGGTTGCTTTTGTTGGGCCCCGAAAATTTTTTTTATTTTATTTGAATTATTTATTTATTTATTTATGGATTTACTCGTTAATTATTCT
>JAOSBK010069429.1:0-14905 GCA_027568895.1 Erythroxylum shatona
CACACACACACACACAAGTGAAATGTTATGGAAAGGAAAGATGGGAATTATGATTGAACAGTTGAAGTTAAATGTAATGAGACAGATGAGTTAAGATTTGAGAGTGTAATGAATACAATTTGGTAGTTATGCTCAGGATATTCCAAGTTTGCACTTTGCAAAATTTCAAGTCTTCCATAGGGGAGAAGTTTGGTGTTCCAACTTTAGGGAGAATACTATTTTGATCTAAGAAGAAAAGGACAAAGTAGTCCCCTTGGAAGTTGTAGATATCTTTCTAGCTTTCCAACAATAAATAGTATGAAAGTTTTGGACATTGGAGTCGAAAGTTATGGTCCTTATAGTGGAGATGCTTAGGAGTATAATTTGTATCGTCTGTCTGATGACACGTATCATCTGATAGGCAAGTATCGTCTGTTGGAGATGCATTGTCTAATGACGTCATTTCTTCTATTGATGATGTCACTTCATTTGGAGGAATGCATTTTTCTTATGGGTTTATTGTCTGTTAAAGATGTATCGTCTGTGATGACGTCATTCGTCTTAAGAGTTGCATCGTTTTAAGTTGACTCTACTTCGTCTCAAGAGTTGCATCATCTTAAGTTGACTTTGCTTCATCTTAAGTTGACTCTGCTTTGTCTTAAGAGTTGCATCGTCTTAAGTTGACTATGCTTCGTCTACTTTCTACTTCGTCTGCCTTGTATCATCTAGTCAAAATTTGACCCTTTAGATAATTAATTTTGTCTTCAAGGTCCTCAAGAAAGTAGTAGATCTTGAAGTCTTCCTTCGAACCGTCCCAATAACACTTTAATCCGACTTCTAAAGAAAAGATTTATTGAATCAAAGTAAGGATTTTGATTAGAAGAGTATGAATTGGATATTTTACTGATCATGCTTTAGTATTTGGATGATATCTTGATCTGTAGAGCTCCAAATGAGATGATTCTTGTTTCTAACTAAACTAGAGAAATAGGGTTACAACTTATCTGAATGGAGAAAATTCTAATTCAGTCCATAAGACTCTCAATTTTTGGATGGAATTTAAATATAATGTATTGTTTCAGTTTAAAAACAGTCCGAAAATGATTGGGCCACAACTTTCAGATTTTTGGACCAAATTGAATGGCTTTTTTTTGGAGTCAGTAGAACTTAATCAATGGGGAACAAATGTTCTAAAGAAGTCAGATTGAAATTCTAGTTTAAGGTTTCCCAAAAGTCTATTCAGAAATAGAAGAAATGAGTTCGTTTTTTATGTTTGACTGGTAAAAGCACGCCACATTTGTGGGATGCACACCCAAATGTCACTTAGGACGTCGGGCTTATGACTCATAAGGGCAAGGTCCCAACACTTATGGTATCAGAGCGACTAGGTTTGGATCCAGGTGTAAAACTAGGTTTAGTAGTATCCTAGGCATGAAATGGATAGCTTTGAACAACAAAATGATTGTGCATTGTTTTAAATGAACAACTTGCTTTGATTTGAAATTATTTTGCAAGAACTAAGAGTTTTCTATGGTTTTATAGTCAAAGAGTGAAGATGACGCCTCGAAGTAGAATTCGAGGAGCTATGACTTCATCTCATTCTCGCCCAGGGAACACGGATAAATCCCATGTCTCACAAGATACGGAGACACATTCTGCTCCAAATCCTGAGGCACCAAGTATACAACAGGAAGTGCCTCCATCACCTCCACCAATGCCTCAAGTAAATTCTCTAGATCCACAGTTCTTTCAGGCCTTTGTCCAAGCTCTCATCTATATCATGGGCCAAGGGTCACAAGTGTTGGTTCCAGCTCCAGTAGATAGGAGTAGACAGTATGATAAGCTTCGTAAGTATGGAGCGGTAGATTTCAATGGTACTATAAATCTGGAAGAGGTTGAAGCCTAGTTGAAGAGGACTGAATCAGATGAAGTAAGCGGATGAAGAGAAGTTAGATTATGCAGTGAGCTTGTTATAGGGGGATGCTCTTCATAGTGAGAATCGGTACCCCACAGTCAGGTCACGCCTCCGGTGTTGACATGGAGAGACTTTAAGGAAGTGTTCAGGAAGAAGTAGCTCTATAGCGTGTACATATAAGAGAAGGCCAAGGAGTTTCTGAATCTCACACAGAGGGACATGAGTGTGAGTGAGTATGAGCTGAAGTTCACTCAGCTTTCCTGATATACGACCAAGATTGTGGCAAATGAGGAAGATAAATGCATGAGAGGGGTGTAAAAAGCTTTCACACACAGAGTGAGGTGGGGAGTAGTACCTCAGCTAGGAACAAACAAGCAAGGGCAGTGTTAGTGCAAGCCTCAATAGCAGGAGGCAATAGCAAGGTGGAGAGGAGCGGGAACATGAACCCCCAATGTGAGCACTGTGGAAAGCTTCACAAAGGAGAGTGCTTCAAGTTACTGGGAGCATGTTTACTATGTGGAGAAAAGGGACATATGATCAGGGGCTGTCCCCAAGTAAAAAAGTAGGAGGGGTCGCAGTTACAAGCCCCAAGGAGTGCTAAAATAGTGGGAACTAGACCAGCCACTGAGGTGGCAGTTCTGGAGCTCCAAGGAAGGCTATTCCTCCAGGAAGGCCAAGGGGTTAGGCACAGGCAAAGGTTTTTTCCATAATAAGGGAGGAAGCTGCAGCAGCACCAGAAATTGTTACTGGTATGGCTCAGTTATTTAATTCTAAAGTATATGTTTTGATTGATTCTGGCTCCACGCACTCAATTTTTTTTACGAGTATGATTTTACATGGTGTGAATTTAGTGTCTTTGAATAGCCCTTTGATTGTTAGTACTCCCTTAGGGAGAAAGGTAATAATAAGTCAAGCGTATAAGCGTTGTGACCTCTTCATTAATGGTGCTAGATTGGCAGTGAACTTACTACCTCTAGACCTAAAAGGCTTAGATGTTATACTTGGAATGGATTCCATGGATAAGTATCATGCGAAGTTAGATTGTAGCCTCAAGGAGGTAGAATTTGATCTGGGCAATGATGAGAAGGTGATTTTCAGAGGGGATAGGAAAACACCATCACTATGAATCATTTCGACGTTGCTAACTGATAGGATGATGGGAAAGAGATGTGAAGCCTTTTTGGCCTATGTTGTGGACACTAATATAAATGAAGGGAAGTTAGAGGATTTTCCAATTGTGAGGGAATTTCCTGATGTGTTTCCAGAAGACTTATCAGGTTTGCCACCGGTGAGGGAAATTGGGTTTGCTGTTGACTTGATTCCCGATGCCGCACCCATCTCTATACCACCCTATAGGATGGCTCCAACTGAGATGAGGGAGCTTAAGAAGAAGTTGGAAGAACTGTTAGAGAAGAGATACATAAGACCGAGTTCGTCACCATCGGGAGCGCCGGTTCTGTTTGTTAAGAAGAAGGATGGAATATGGTGGATGTGTATTGGCTACTAGAGACTTAACAAGGTGACCATTAAGAACAAGTACCCTCTGCTATGAATAGATGATCTATTTGACCAGCTGCAGGGAGAAAAGGTCTTTTCTAAGATTGATCTTAGGTCAAACTATCATCAACTTAGAATTAAGGAGTTTGATGTAAATAAGACATCCTTCGGGACACGGTATGGACATTATGAGTTTCTAGTCATGTCCTTCGGATTGACCAATGCTCTGGCTGCAGTCATGGATCTTATGAATAGGGTCTTCAAGGAGTATCTGGATCAGTTTGTCATAGTGTTTATAGATGATATTTTGATCTATTCCAAGAGTGAAGAGCAACATGAGGAACATCTCAGGATAGTGTTGCAAACACTAAGGGAGAAGGAACTTTATGCTAATTTCAGCAAGTATGAGTTTTGGCTTCATGAGGTAGTATTCTTTGGACATGTAATTTCTGAGAATGGGGTACATGTTGATCCGAGGAGGGTTGAAGCAGTGGTGAAGTGACTTGCACCCAAGACAGTGATAGAAGTGAGGAGTTTTCTGGGCCTGGCAGGTTATTATAAGAGATTCGTGGAAGGATTTTCTATAATAGCTGCACCGATGACTAAGTTATTAAGGAAGAATTAAAAGTTTATCTGGAGTGATGAGTGCCAGAAGAGCTTTGAGAAGCTTAAGCACAGATTGGCAAGTGCTCCAATTCTGACTTTGCCTATGGGAGATGAGAGTTATATGGTTTATAGTGATGCTTCAAGAAAGGGTTTAGGTTGTGTGTTGATGCAAGAAGATAAGGTAATAGCTTACGCCTTGCGACAGCTAAAGCCTTATGAATTGAATTACCCGACCTATGATCTGGAGTTAGCAGCAATAGTTTTTGTTCTAAAAATTTGGAGACATTATCTATATGGAATTCAAACGAGGATTTTCACATATCATAAAATTTTTAAGTATTTGTTAAGCCAAAAGGAGTTGAATTTGAGATAAAGAATATGGTTAGAACTAATCAAGGATTATGATTTGTTGATTGAGTATCATCCAGGGAAGGTAAATGTAGTGGCATATGCTTTGAGTAGGAAATCATCAATAGCCCATGTTTAGACAATTTATCTACCTTTGTTGGAAAAGATGGCTAAGCTTAGAATAAGTTTGAAATAGGAGGAACCAAATTGTATTGTTGCAAATTTCAGAGTGAGACCGATACTTAGAGAGAAGGTTAGGGAGTTACAAGCATAGGATGCAAAATTGAGTAAAATCCGAGAAGAAATTCAGAATAGCAAGAAATTTGAAGTAGTAGTGAGGGATGATGGACTTATGGTTATAGGGAATAGGCTTTGTATTCCAAATGTCAAGGAAGTGAAGGATGAGATACTGAATGAGGCACACAATGTGCCTTATGCCATGCACCCAGGTAGTACCAGGATGTACAGAGATTTGAGAGAGCATTTCTGGTAGAAAGGCATGAAGAGGGATGTAGCTGAATATGTGAGCAAATGTCTAGTGTGTCAACAATTCAAGGTTGAACACCAGGCACCTTCAGGCAAGTTAAAGCCATTATCCATTCCTGAGTGGAAGTGGCAAAGAGTGACTATGGACTTTCTAATAGGTTTGCCCAAGATTAGTGGGAAACATGATGTCATATGGGTAATTGTTGATCAATTGATGAAGTTAGCCCATTTTTTGGCAATCAAATAGACTAATTCATTGCATGTGCTAGCAAAGAAGTATATTGATGAGATAGTGAGACTGCATGGAATTCCTGACTCTATAGTTTCTAATAGAGATCCTCGGTTTACTTCGAGATTCTAGGGAAGCTTACAAGAAGCTCTAGGGACCAAGTTAAATTTTGGCACGGCTTTTCATCCTCAAACAAATGGTCAATCTGAGAGGATCATTTAGACCCCTGAGGGAATGATCAGGGTATGTGTGATGGATTTTAAAGGAGCTTGGGATGAACATCTGCCATTATTCGAATTTGCTTACAATAATTCGTACCATTCGAGCATTCAAATGGCTCCTTATGAAACACTATATGGGAGGAGATGTAGAACTCCGATATGTTGGAATGAAGAAGGAGAAAGGAAACTAATAGGATCAGAATTGATTCAGATGACAGTTGACAGGGTCAAGTTGGTTAAGCAAAGGCTTAAAACGGCTCAGGATAGAATGAAAAGCTATGCTGATGCACACCAAAAGGAAATGGAGTATGAACTCGATGAGAAAGTTTTCCTTGTGACATCTCCTTAGAAAGGAGTCATGACATTTGGCAAGAAGGGCAAGTTGAGTCTAAGATATGTGGGTCCTTATGAAATTCTTGAGAGGATTGGACCTCTAGCCTATAGATTGGCACTACCACCGAAATTATCCCAGATTTATGATGCCTTTCACATTTCCATGTTAAGGAGGTATAGACCAGATCCTTCTCACATCACTCAAACTACTGTGGTTCAGTTGAGAGACGATCTAAGTTACGAGGAGATGCCAGTGGAAATTTTGGACACTAAGGAAAAGGTCCTCAGGAGCATGACAGTTCAACTAGTTAAAGTTCTGTGGAGAAACCATTCTATTGAAGAGGCTACGTGGGAACCCTTGGAAGCCATGAAAGAGAAGTATCCACAACTCTTCAATTACTCAGGTAATAATTTTGAGGACAAAATTTTTTAAGAGGGGGAGAAATGTTGACCCCGAATGTTTTCTTTTAATTAAGCATGATTGAAATAATTATGGGGTTTTGGATAAGTGAATTTTTGTGAGATATTTTTTTATGCCTATGTGAGTAAGATTTTATGACATGGATTAATTGAATTAAGTTTTCAAAGTGATAAGAATGCATTATGTGAGTAAGTTTTCAAATGAGTTTTGCAAGAAATATGTGTCTTGATTCAATGTGAGTTTTAAAATGATTTTTGCTTACTACTAATTATAAAAATGGTACTCACGAGCTTTAAACTCACCCCCACTTCTTCCCATCTCTAGGTAACGAGTAAGAGATGGAGTGAAAGAGAATCAAGGCATCACTCCAAATTTGCATCTGTTTGTGTTTTAAGTTATATTTGTAACAACAAGGCTTTAATTACATTTTGAACAAACTATTACTCATATAATCTTTTTGTATTTCGGGAGTATAAGACATTCACGTATTGTGGCTTGAAATGCCTATTAAAGCCTTGTAAAATGCTCGTCCTTTGATGTTAATGAAATGTAAATGGTGTATGGATGATATGAGTAGAAATTGGATATAAGTGAAGAAGTTATCAACTTAAGTTGACGAATTTGGAAAATAAATGGGTAATGTATACACACACACACACACACACACACACACACACACACACAAGTGAAATGTTATGGAAAGGAAAGATGGGAATTATGATTCAACAGACGAAGTTAAATGGAATGAGACAGATGAGTTAAGATTTGAGAGTGTAATGAAGTCAGTTTGGTAGTTATGCTTAGGACATTCCAAGTTTGCACTTTGCAAAATTTCAAGTCTTCCATAGGGGAGAAATTTGGTGTTCTGACTTTAGGGAGAATACTGTTTTGACCTAGGCAAAATAGGACAAAGAAGTCCCCTTAGAAGTTGTAGATATCTTTCTAACTTTCCAACGGTATATAATATGAAGTTATGGACATTGGAGTCGAAAGTTATGGTCCTTATAGTGGAGATCCTTAGGAGTATAATTTGTATCGTCTAGTGGAAACGATTCGTTTGATGACACGTATCGTCTGATAGGCGAGTATCGTCTGTTAGAGACGCATCATCTGATGACATCATTTTGTCTATTGATGACATCACTTCATCTGGAGAAATGCCTAATGAGTGTATCGTCTATGATGATGTCATTTGTCTTAAGAGTTGCATCATCTTAAGTTGACTTTGCTTCGTCTTAAGAGTTGCATTGTCTTAAGTTGACTTTGCTTTGTCTTAAGTTGACTTCGCTTTGTTTTAAGAGTTGTATCGTCTTAAGTTGACTTTGTTTCATCTTAAGTTGACTCCGCTTCGTCTTAAGGGTTGCATCGTCTTAAGTTGACTTTGTTTCGTTTTAAGTTGACTCTGCTTCGTCTGCTTTCTGCTTCATCCGCCTTATATTGTCTAGTCAAAATTTGACCCTCTAGATAATCAATTTTGTCTTCAAGGTCTTCATAAAAGTGGTAGATCTTAAAGTCTTCTTTCGAACCGTCATAAGAACACCTTAATCCGACTTCTAGAGAAAAGATTTATTGAATCAAAGTAAGGATTTTGATTGGAAAAGTATAAATTGGATATTTTACTAATCATACTTTAGTATTTCGATGACATCTTGATCTATAGAGCTCCAAATGAGATGATTCTTATTTTTAAATAAAATAGAGAAATAGAGTTACAAATTATCTGAAGGGAGCAAATTCTAATTCAGTCCATAAGACTCTTAATTTTTTGATGGAATTTAAATATAATGTACAATTTTAGTTTAAAATCAGTCCAAAAATGATTGGGCCACAATTTTCAAATTTTTGGACAAATTGAATGATTTTTTTTGAGTCAGTAGAAACTCAATCAATGGGGAACAAATGTTTTGAAGAAGTCAGATTGAAATTCCAATTTAATGTTTCCCAAAAGTCTGTTCAAAAATAGAAGAAATGAGTTCATTTTTTATGTTTGACTGGTGAGGGCATGCCACCCTTGTGGGATGCGTGCTGGGATGTCACTTAGAGTGTCGGGCTCGTGACTCACAAGGATGAGGTCCCAACAATTATACAGTTAAAGAGAAGGAAATGGTAGCTGTAGATTACCTATGGACATGGAGACATTACTTATTGGGAATGAAGTTCATGGTAAAGACGGATAATATTGCCTCAAGAGACATCTTCAATCAAAAGAATTTGACGTCTAAAGCTAGATTGCAAACTTTCTTGGCAGAGTTTGACTTTGACATGATGTACAATCCTGACAAGGCAAACATAAGGGTAGACACATTAAGATGATGTATATGCCCGACAAGGAAAACGTAATTGTAGACGCAATAAGTAGGAAAGGTGAGTTAGTAGCCCTATTATAGCCTAGTTTTCCTATGCATGAACAAATGAAGGAAGGATTACAACACGACCACCAAGCCAAAGAGGTGTTAAAGCAAGTTGAGTAGGGAAAGACTTGTAAGTTTTGACTTATGGATGAGTTGCTCATCACCAAAGGAATCAGAATTTATATGCCCAAGTGGGATGGATTGAGGAAAGAGATCATCAATGAGTGTCATGCTTCGTTATAGGTTAGTCATCCAAGGATGCATCAGACCTTGACAATTGCGAAGCATATCTATTGTTGGCCCTAAATAAGAGACGACATTAAGGCCTACGTGAAGACTTATCTTATATACCAGTAAGATAAGGTGGAGCACAACTTTGAGTAGATTATTGCAGTCATTGCTAATTCCGAAGAGACCGTAAGGGAGTCTCTCAATGGATTTTATTATTGGTTTGCATCAAGTGGAGGGACAAGGCAACATATTGGTGGTTGTATATCGCTTCAGCAAGTATAGAGTATTCATACCCGTGCTAATAAAATTTACTGCGGAAGATGTTGCTCACTTGTTCGTTAGGCATGTGGTGAATTATTGGGGCATTCTAAACCATCATCAACATAGGGACACTCACTTCACGGGGCAATTTTGGACAGAATTGTTTAAGGTCTTAGGGTAACTTCTCTACAAATTTTTATCCATAAACCAATTGACAAGTTTTATCTAATGTAAAACCCCCAACGTCCACAAGTATATGGAACGTAACTTGTGGTATCAAAGGAGTCGATCTCATTAAGAAATAGTTAAAACTAAATGAATCTAACTTTGTCTATGGAGATAAAACATGATTAAAATAAAATAATAACAGAAAATTAAAACAATAAATTAAAAAAATAATCAAATTACAAATGAGCTACCACAAATATATGAGGAAAATTAAGGATGAAGCTTAGGATTCATTCAATCATTATTTTGCTCCCTAACTTCTATTGATTCAATTATGTGTTAATTATAGATCTTGTAAGGGATTGACTACTCTTTCTTAAGACCTAATCAATTAACCCTAATTGATTACGAAATTAAAAATTTTGAAACCTCTAGATTCATAAAATTTATCTAACATTTTCAGCTAGTTCTTAAGTTATCTATTGAATAATTAGGTCCTTACATGAGATCTCTCTTTGTATAATTACCAATTTGATATTTGAGAGACTTATTAGGTCACTAGCCAAATAATCCAACCTAATCAGATTACTTTGGACTCACTTTCTGGATTTATTATTGAAATATTAGCATACCTAAATATCACAACACCAAAAAATTGAATTGAAATCAACAACAATCAAGTCACAAAACAATTGAAGAACAGATCCAAATATGATAGTCAAAGCACCCTAAACGTGAACAACATATTCAAATTCAAGTTACACATCAATTTTAATAAAATAAATGAAAGAAATAAAGAAAGAACTTGATTTGAACTCAAACTTGAAATCTAGAATTTTGGATTGTTCTTCTTGCTCCTCCTTTTTGCTCTCTCACTTTAGAAGATGGTGGCTTCTCTTTTTGAGTGTTTTATGATATTAAATAGTTTTTAATGCTTCTAGGGTTCTTTCTAGGGTTTACCTATTTAATTTGGTTTAAAAAATAGCCACAAAATGTTAAAATTATAAAAAGAGTTGCGTGTTGTAAAAGCTGAAATTTGTTAAAGGAATTATTATCTACGCTCTCTATCACCACGATCGTGGCTAGCTTCTATACTTCCAATTCTTCTCGTTTATTCAATTGTTTTTCCTCAAGCAAAAGCAAAAACAAAACACAAACTCAAATAAACCACATAATAACATATACATTCATGCAATATGCACTAAACAATGGCATCTAACTTGATGAAACCAATTTAACCTCAAATAAAAATCATGCAAGTTGTTCTAACATATTAACCTATGCAATTTATGGCTAAGTACTTTGGTTTGAATAGACATACTGATCAAGATATATTCATTCACTTAAACCACTTGTGTATATACATTGATAATTAGTAATCAACCAAAACTATAGCTATCACTAAGTCTCCCCTCATGAAAAATTTTTCTATTTTCAAAGATTAGTAGGATTTACTTATAAAAACACCACTTTTTTTAAAAAAAATTAACGTTAACCTAGTCTTTTGACGTAAAGACAAACACCTTGTCATGAATGTCCCTCGGTTACTCAACTAGGCCATGTTTTATTAATTTGTTTAGTTGGAATGTCATTCTAGCCTTTTAACGTGAAGATAAACATTTTTCATGAATGCCCCAATTACTCAGTTATATCATATTCTTAATTGGCTACTATCTCTATTCATAACTAAATATTTGTTTCAAAAGGGCCAACGAAATAACTATTCATTTAATAGAAATAAACAATTTTTTTTCATTTCACATAGCCTACCTCATTTCTTTTAGTAATCATCCTCATGAAAGACTACTAATGATATTAACATATTTAATTGACTTATCATTATAAATGTATATAACAAATTTCCTACGATGAATAAACTGATGTCATATCCTAATTAACATGCATCTTTAACCAAAGATACTTAAAAAAAATGCACAATCTAGTATGTCTTTACAAATTCAATGACTATATTCAAAGCTAAAATACTTCCATCAAGTTATTGTCATTAACACATTCATACAATTCACACATATGCAACATATGTTCACACCGTATCATCCTAATCAAAAACTAACAGTATAAACTAGGAAAGCTAATGCAAAATCCAACATCCCAACACTTAGACAACACGTTGTCCTCAATGTGAGAAAAACAAACAACAAATAAAAATAAAAATGACAAGAAAAAACAAAAGGAAAGGTTAAGAGCATAAACTAGGAGACTGAGGTGGTGACAGTGTTGGTGATGGAATGTGGAGATACTTTTGGCCATGAAAGTCCAGTAATTGTTTCCCTACGAAATAAAGCTAAAAATAATACTAAGATAAATAAAACTTATCCTAATTCTTAGGTTGCCTCCCAATTAGTGATTAGTTAACGTCATTAGCTTGATGTACTATTCCTTCTACACTCAACTTGAGTCAATTATAAGCAACTCGCTTCCAACCATGTGGCTTTCAGTTTAGTAGTTTGTAAATAAGCTACATATTGGAAGATAATCAAAAGGACATAATTAATCAAATCAAGAAAATCAAGTAAGTTCAATAATGCCCTTTTAAGTAACAAACTGTCAACAAAATAGGAAATAACGAAACGCCCTGAATATTCTGTCAAATCTAGCAGGTTTTCTTATAAGAGGGTGATTTGTGCTTTTTCTTCCTTATTCACCCTCGTTTCCTCTTCTACTTTCACTTCATGAATAGAGACTTTCATATCTTCTTCAACTTCTATGTCTGTTTTCATATGTTCTTATTCCTCTCACTCCTTTAAAGATTTGACTTCATCAATTCTCGTAACTACGCTACCCTCCTTCGGATTCTTTAATAACTTATTCATATTGAATTTCACTTGTTCATCTCTAATATGAAGGATGAGGTTATCTTTATGGACATCTACTGAGGCTTTCCTCTTCAAAGTCTACCAGGACAAAATCTACAGGAATGAACAACTTATCCACTTTTACATGCACATCCTTTACTAAGCCGAATGGTTTCTTTATCGATTGGTCCACCAAATGAATATGTATAGATGTTGATTTCACATCTTTTTTAAAAATCAACAAAGGCATAAGGTTTATACTTACACCTAATTTGTTGGGCCCTGAACTTTTAGTGGAAATTAGAAATATAAAAAGGAAATTAAATGAGAGTTTTTGTATATGAATTGTGTTATAGATATAATTATGCTTAAAGGAAATTGATAAGAAATGAAGTGATTAGTTTTGATGACTTTGAAATTTGAGCAGAGGCGTATGAGTTATGAAAGTTAAAGTGAATGAGGTGAATGAAATGGGAGTTATAAAGCAAGAAATAAATAGAAAGAGTGTGAGAATATGAAAAATTGAGAAAGTTTAACTTTTTGGTCATAGAAAGTTGACTTTTTGATTTAGGCAGAATTTGAGAAAGTGATCTTCATGAAACTTATAGCTTCTGTTGAGAGCTTTCTGTCGTCATAAAGTTTGAAATTTTTTGATATCGAGAGTGAAAGTTATGATCAGTCAAAGTTAAATATTATTTTGCTTTGTTTTGTGAAAATGTCCATAAGTGTACATTTAGGTGTACTGTGCTTTGAGACAAATTATGTACTGATGTGGTCTGAATTGAGTTAAGTGGTCTACATGAAAGTCATAGAAGATTTTCCTAGCTTTTCAATGATGTATTATATGTTATTTGTGGATGTGAGAATTGGAAGATATGAAATTGTGAAGTTTGGATGTGGTATTAGGAAGACTCATGTTTGGCAGAAACTTTGACTGAAAAATTGACCTAGTTAGAGGTTGAAATTGCTTTTAAGTTCTACATGAAAGTTTTAGATTTTGTTTTTATCTTTCCATTGATGTGAAGTATGCAATTTTTCGACCATGGATAGTAAAGTTATAATTTTTGGAAATTTCTGTTACTGTTTAGCATGATTATTAGAGGACAGAACATTTGATTGGAAATTTGACTTCTTTAGAGACCAAATTGATTTTTTCTGTCCTTCATGAAAGTTGTAGGTTTCTTTTTGATCTTTGCAGTGATATAAAGTATGACATTTTTGTACCTTGGAGTTGAAAGATAGAAATTTTCAAAGTTGAGTTATTGTTTAGGGAATTATAAATTGGGGACAGTAACTTTGATTGGATTTTTGACCCCTTTAGAGATAAAATTAATTTTTGAGTTCTTCATGGAAGTTATAGAGCTTCCTTTAATCTTTCTATTGATACCAAATTTTTCAAATTTGGAGTTCTAAATCAAGAGCTATGATTTTTGAAATTTTTGGATTATATATATGTATATAAAAAAAATGGAATTCCGGAACGCAGGCGTCGCTCGCGAGAGCGGCTAGCGATTGCGAGCGCTCACGAGGGCGAGCGCCCGCACGATACCATTTCTGCTTCGTTCCTTTCTCCTCAGCGTGACGTCGTTTCGTTTTTCTTCTCCTCTGTGCGCGTCCGCTTCTCCTTGTGCGACGCCGTTTTCCCTTGCGTTATGCGACGCCTTTTTGGTTCTTTGGTTATTTCCTCCTCCAATCTGACCTTTGTTCAATCTTTCGCTTATAACTTTTCCATCTGACATCCGATTGACTTGGTTTTTAAAGCGTTGGATTCCTAAAACAATTATCTACATTCTCATGGGAGATTTGTGAATTTTTTGAGATTAAATTGAGGTTGACCAATTTAATTAAAGTGAGTTGGATAATTTTCTAAATAAGGTTCAGTATTTTGGAAATATCTCGAGTTTTGGAGATGCAATTGAATTGATTCTTGAGGCAAAATAAAATAGAGACATGGGGCTACAAATCATATGAAGAAATTGAATTTCAATTTAGCCTCTAAGATCTTCAATTTTTGAATTGAAGTTAGGTTTAGTGTGCAGTCTTAGATTAGCAAGATCTGAAAGTATTTTGGCCATAACGTTTGCTCTAGTCATCCAAATGAGGTGATTTTTGATTTGGATTAAACTAGAGAAATAGAGATACAACTGTTCTGAAGAAATTGAGTTTCAATTTTGTCTTGAAGAATGTCAATTTTTGGATGGAAGAAAATTGTTGGAAAATGTGTTAGCATAAGAATAGTCTGAAATGTTTGGAGCGTAACTTTTGGTGTAGTGCACCAAATTAAATAATTTTGGTGGCGTTATGAAATTGAGACAATGAGAAACAATTCTATAGAAGGAAGTTTTGGCAAATTCCTTCACTTTGATGGTTAGAAAAATGTCCTAAAGTAAGCATGAATTAAAATGAGCTTTAAGGGCAATTTTGGAAGTTTACTTAAGAAATTAAGTTAGAAGGCTTACATGGAGGGGCAATTAGGTCATTTGGCCTTCATTAAATGGATTTTAAGTGGGCTGTCGTTTTTCATTAAGAGAGGCACAATACTTACAAGGAAAAGAACAAAACAAAAGAAGAAAGAAGGGAGAAGAAGGTGCCTTCGGTGATGGAGAAGAAGAAAAGAGAAAGGAATGCTAGGTTTCGATTTTGTGAGCTTCCAAGGAGGATTTCGATGTTGCTCCAAGGGGGAAAAAGGTGGAAGAGCTTGAGAGCTTCCTAAAGAACCAAGAAATTTCGAAAATGGTGGAGATTAAGGTAAGAAGTGATTTTTGATCTTTGAGTTTTTAATGAATTTTTGGTTTAGATAGCTTGGAAATGTTATGGGTTTGTGATTTATGAAGTCAATTTTGATGATTGCATGGTTTAATTGGTTCAATTTTGGATGATTATGAATTAGGGTTTATGTCTTGAATTAGGGAATTGAAGTGAGGAATGGAGAAATTGAAGCTTTGGACAAGTTTCAAGCATGGAATTGAGGTGGGTACCGTGTTTATATTTCGAATTATAAGTCAATTGTGTGATTTCGAAAATTCAAGAAAGTAAAAATGTT